>JAVFBX010009112.1:0-18610 GCA_034783855.1 Mopalia kennerleyi | reverse complement strand
GTTTTCTACCCATTTCCCCCCGTACTACCGCTGGGAGCCTCCGCGGCCTAATAGAATTACTTTGCTGGCCCCCCCTGCTGCTCACTAAAAGACGCCTGGGTCATTTTGGGAGTACTCTAATTGTGTTAAAAACACACCGGGGACTAAACTATTTTGTTGGCTCCTTAAGCAGTTAACACGCAAAAATAGATATGTAGATAGCTTGTGTTTGTATAGTATTACATTTCTTGCTTAGTGTTGCAACACAACTATTTTTCCGGTCTTGGACATACAATTTTCACAATTTCAAAGCTGTGAATAATATATCGACTGTTGTAGAAACGATTTACTTTCCAACCAACAACATGTTGAGGCCTATATGGATGTTAATCCGGCCCTGTAATAGTATTCCACTTGTCAAAACTCAAAGATTTGGGGGGAAAATCGAACGGCTACCATTTAAGGTAAGATTTAAGTTTGGGACTAGAAAACATGTACTCGTGAGAGCTCTTGTACAGAAAGAACAAAGAAAAGATAAAAATTGAGTTCTAACGCAGAGATACTGTATAGTAGCCTATCCAGACTGAGAGCGTTTAAGAAAGGAGACCTGTGAGGATGTACAATAGTTGTCAGTTCATCGACAAACGTCTTTATGAGTAACCACCTCTTATAGCTGCGTGTCCAGTGTCCACGCTTAGCAATCGGACGGTGGTGAAAAGCGTGCTGCTCTCAATTGACACTCGTATTTTCTATGTGATCATTTATGCTCAGAGCTTTGACATCAATCAAATTGCCAACTAATACAGTTATTTTCCTGGTGTTAATCTCATACCATCTTAAGTTTTGAGTGTAAGGATTATTGTTTAATCTGGTCTCTTAGGTTGTTGGACGATCGAGCTTTCTAGATTGTCGTTGGCTGATATCTATGTAATAAAGAAGAGGCAAAAACATTAAAATGTGAGCCCAACAAACGCAGGCGTAAAAGCAATTTTGTACACTCGTGCAGGACGTAAATGTTAATCATTAAACTAACAACATTTAGATAAAAGAAACTGATATTAGCTGTTATATAAGTTAAATACGTCACTGTCCAGATTGTGTTTACCTGCATGGTGCGTAGTATTCTATTGACATTACGCCCGCAAACGTGGCTTAGTGGTTAGCGTGTGCGCCTACTTATCCTACTTCGATGTACCGTTTACGGGATCGAGTCCATCTGTCGACTATGACGTATATAAGGGAGTCACACGATATGGCTGTGGTGGTTGGTTTCCTCACGGTTTTTCACTGTAATTAGGCAAGGAACAATTAGACGTCAGCAGGACATTAAACCCATATCACAGAAATAAACAAATCTATTGACAATGCTGATTGGCTGTTTATAGGCTTTGCAAAATTTCGTTATTTCTGTCAGCCCAGGTGCACTTTAAAACAAATGTTTTTTTCTGACACTGTATTTTTAACGATATTTAATTTCCGAGAAAGGGTACAGGGATTGGCGAATAAGCGTAGTCTATATCCAATTAAATGCCCCATTATATACTCTGTTACATGTGACGGACTTAATGTTCAAATTGTTGCAAGCATATGCGAACACACTAAATTGCTTAATTCTTTTACTATAGCAAATAACTTTGTATGATTTAGGTGCCTGGTCTGGTTTATTTATTGGGGTTTACATGGATTAATGCATTTTTTTAGAGACGATCATTTTTGGCATCTGGAGTTAAGTTAGTTTTTGCGTTTTACTAAAATTAAGTTATTGTATCTAATGGTTATATGCAGACCTGCTAAACGTGTGTACTCTGGAATATTTTGTACACATAATTTCTGTTAAATACACAAATAGGTCATCAATATACACACATAAATTAATATTATGTGCTATGCAGTAACACAAAAATACACAAAATGGTAAGAAAGGGCTCTTGGAAAAAAGGTTTACATATAGATTTATTCTAGGGTAGATTGGTCTGTATATAGAAAGCTGCCTGTTTGCTTTGATAGTCGCAATTATATGCCGATGCGCAATATTGTATAACAGTCGGCCCATGCAGATGTCTGGACGACGTCATGCCCACTATACGCACCGAATCTTTCATAGACGTAACGCAAAGTCGGCTTAATAAAATTTGTGGTAAATAGAACTTTAACCCAAAGCGATAGGTCAGTCTGCATTTCTTAAGGTACAATGTAAAAAAAAAAAAAATGACGACTTAACCACGGGGCATTATTAATAATTACAGCAAACCGATAGAAGTGGTTCGCGCGAAAGTGGATACACCCGTCATGTAAGATATAACGAAAATTTAAGTGTTATGTTTAAGGTCAGTTTAGTTTATAGTCTTAACAGAAAGGTTAAGGGTCAGATTTGGTTTTAACCCAAACCCAGAACTAATAATTCACGTTTTGTCTTTAATACAAGACGGACATGCGGGCAAGTGATAGAAGCGCTTCTCGCAATCTATGATTGAACTAGTAATGCCTGGAGGCGACTTCTGATCTCCTTCTAAGGAAACAGCCTGGTGGATTATACCTACAAGCTTTCAGCAATTATAACTTCGTCTATTCTTGCAAGACGATCGATCCGCGTATGACATCTGGACAAACTCTTAGAGAGACTCAGCAAAAGCTTGCCCCAAGGGGTTGGACATTTCATGAAGAGGTAGTTAGTGCAAATAGGACTATATGATTTGTACAGCAAGATTAGAAAATGGAGTTTTGTACTATTTACTATGATGTAAAATTGTACATTGATCTGTTGTACTGAAATATCGTACATGCATGTGAAGTATATCTCAAAATTCCAACTGACTTAGAACTCAATAATGTTGGATGGCTCAGTTCTTTTGTTGATGTGATCATATATACATTGAACTGTTTAATATCGGGGCGTTTAAGCTGCTTCTATTCTGGGGGAGAGTGTTAAGTAGTGACATGGGATTTGCACATACACTCTTAGAACAATTTGGCTATAATGGGAACCGTTACGGTTCTTCAGTAGCTATAGTCTGTGGTGGAACCCTTTATGGTTCTGAATGGAACCCTCACAGCAACTGTTCCGAGCATTTCTCCCTCTCCTCCTATACCGAAGAACCTTTATTTTGTAATGGTTCCATAAAGAACCATCCTTTTTTTAAAGAACCCTTAAAGAACCATTATTTCTTATAGGCCTATAGTGCTTCATTAGGCTGTAACAAAGAGTACTCGCATATACCGCTGTTAAATACGTGGAAGCTTTTGCTGGTTTACAGTAAGCTGAGCCAAAACACATTATTTGAGCTCTAGTAACGCAAGTCGAAAACTGAAAGAAAACAAAACAACAATAAACGCCTTGGTTGAATAAAGGGTATAAGTCTAATTTAGTTAGTTTTGCATAGGTATTCAAATTTTGTAAACAAAAAAAACAAAATATCAAATATTTATATAATATACAGTAGTGGATCGCAAAAGAGACCACTGGTGACGCAATAGAACCTGGCTAGGCATGCAGGGATAAGAGGTCAAAGCGTTTATAGAGGTTCTCTGGTGGATATGTGTCTATTGTACTTCCTTGCAGGTTGCTTGACATGAAGAGTTTTCCCGTGAATTGATTTCCACACAGTTTCCCTGTGCTAAAATTTTTTAGGAATACATTCCCAATAAACAGCTAACCACTAATTACCTGTCTCTCGTTCTTTCCGTAACAAAAACCAAGAGAACTCAATGACTGCTTTAGGAAGCAGCGCTTAAATCCCATCAGAACGGGTTGGCCAATAGTAGTTGCGTTGCCTCACACATTTAGGCCTTTGGGTCAAATATCATTCCCATTTTACTGCGAGTTTTCCACAAAATAACACTACAAGTTTTATATCCTACACAGCAGTTGCGAAAAAAGTGATTTGAGTGCAGTTTGTGGACGGGTTGGCCTTCTGTTTGATAGTGCGGATTACAGTAGAGGGAAATATGTCATGGTTGGAAGTTCTTGGTAAGCAAGCATTTGTCCCAATTATGATAAAACCAGGCAAAAATTATAAATGCTATTTTAGCGTAGTATAGTAGAGACATATGGTTCCTGAATACTCGCACTATCTTCATTTAACCATGGAGGGATATTAATTTTGACAAGGAACAAACACTTGACATTGCATGGTTGTGCTAGAGTGGTCTTCCCCTTGCCAGAGTTAGACTACGTCGCCACTTTATACATGTAAGAAAAATACTCTCAAATGTGACAGTCAACCAAGCAATGGTGTGATTCATTATGTTTTAGATATAAATAAATGATAAATTAATATAAATTCTGTACTTACTGCTGTTACTGAAATTACCTATTATTATCCAATGCTTTGATGGAAATAGCAATAAAGTGTTTATTAATATAACTATTTAATTAAGAACCCTACTACTTTAAATAATTGATGTACTCTAGTGCTATTATAGGAAGTGTCACTTTTCTGCCTTTGATCAGCAGAGCGATGAGTAATGGCTGTTATACTTTGTGGTCAAATGAAAATCCGGTATTTCCCTACGACTAACAATCTTTCGTTAGATCGATTAACAACCTTTATAATTCCATTTGTAGAGAAGTCTATTTTCTAGTCAACCTTTAAAGTGGTATACGCGAATATAAAGACCCTACTCAGTGTTATGTTCGTCTTGCACGAGCGAAAGTACGTGAGAGTCACCTGTAAGTCAGGATTAACACTACCTGTTATTCGTTGATTATGTTAGCGATTAACGAAACCATTACAATGTAAAAGTTTTCCATAAAGCACTTTAGACACGTTCATTGTTTAATTAAAAGATAACCATAGTAAAAAAACAGCTTATAAATTTATTATTTGCTTATTGATTTTCGCAATAAACGTAATTGTACTCTATACATCAATTATAACATGACATTTTGAGCCTCGCCAATTAAATGCTTAATTTAGCGGGCTTCGGGTCTATACGTCAGAGCCTTTTGCTTTGTCATGTGAATTCAATTTAGATTACAATTGTTTTAAGATATAAACCAAATAATTAATTTATACATTTTAACCATGCAAATTACTAATTATAATATTTGTGCTCGACCAAGAAAGACCCCGACCTCGCCCTTGCTATATACTATAACCGTTTACTAGAATACGGCTATGTTTTCATGGAAGTATAACTTTGAAAAGTCGTTTAGAGAATTTTCAGTACAACATTTTCCCCTACAAAGTTATAAATTAAAGACTTTTTTTTCGGGCTATTCTGCATTACAATGCAGGGCAGGTCGGAATAAAACCGCGTTTGAGCGTCGAACCCGTTTGTAAATAGCTTTTACAGCTTACTTTTACGAGTTAGGTTGTGGGAAAATCATGTAAGCGCATATATAAAACAGTGTGTTCCACAAGTAGGTCTGTATTTACTGCAATTGCCAAAATATACAATTCACATTTATGAAACGTGTGTGACTAGAGAGCAAACTGGCCTATCCGAGTCATCGATGAGATACATTGTGTAAAATAGTGCCGACAATTCCTCCGTAAATAAGCACACCAAAGATCAAAATGCACCACAAGCAAATATGTTCATTTGCAATAAAATAGATTAATTGTTTACAACAATTTAAGATACAGTAGGGTGTGTAAGTCACGTCCCGTGATGTGCGATATTTCACGTGATTCACTTCACTTTCGGGCACACGCTTCGTTATTTTTTATTGTAGCATAAACGGAACGTTAAGAGGATGCCCAATTGCCTTTCCAGTCTAACAGCCGCCCCAAGAGCAACACAACATACGGCTCTAGAAAGTCTGGAAAGTCGGCACAGATTTTGTCAAGTAAAGTAGAAGAGAACGATACTTACATGTGCTATTACACATTTAAGTAAGGCAGTATCCAGAAATTTTACCAAGTAACTATAACATCTGTTCATATCATACTCGTAGACAAATATGGCTCTAATCAAAGATATCAAAGAACAGTTTTTTGTCGAAATGATTCCTTATCAAAATGGTTCCATCTTTTCAAAAGAACCGTTTTTGTCGTTATGGTTCCGTACGGATGGTTCCATCTATTGTAAAAAAAAAAAACATCAAAGAACCACTTTTTTCAATAGTGCATGTCACCGGGAGAGCTGACGTCTCTGCAAAAGCCATTATATGCATACATGCTAATCATAATTAACCGCTGTGAAAACATGAGTTTTCATGTACCAAATTGCCGGTGCTTTATTGTACTGTCATTTATTCCAACATGGCTTAAGCAAAAATACTGTACACCTCAGGTTTCTATGTTAATTTCAACAAGGGGCTCCTAGTGGTGGACAGTTTTTAAGCCCTTGGTAAAGTTTCACCCCGTAGGTCTTCGCGTGAAGAATACACATCAACAACATCGCCTTATATTTAACTATAGCTCACAATTATATGCGCATGCTCTAACTTCATTGAGAAAATCAACATCTTCAGTTTATTGGAAATTATTACTACCTCGTTTGGTAGCCGGGCATTTCTTTGTCGAGGACACCTGTCAGTGAAAAAACAAAACAGAGTAGAAAAAATCAATGAGTAAAACATGCTCTTGAAATGTCCAACTGGGTTAAGACTAGGTGAGAGTGACATTGTGTTGAGATCCGGTCGATTTTACTGCGCTTAGATTCAAGATACAAACTCTAGATGCTGTGGCTTTATTGACTTTAATCTCAGAAAACTTCGACCATGCTTGTATTTACCAGATGGTTGTTCCTAACAGAAAAACACATATGTTTCGTCTGTTTACTTTGTCATTGAAAAGCCGACAAGAAAAAGGAAATATTTCCCATGTTACAGTGTAACTTCCGGATGAGGTGCAAAGGTGATAATGTCTGCTTATGACGAGACGATTACGCTAATCTTCGCTTCAACGTAAATATTACAAAACACTTATATAAGTTAGTCCTTGGCATATTTGCCAACTTCATATAATTGGTATCCTTCGATGAAATAGCTTAAATGTGTTATGTATTATCTTTTGATGAAATGACTCAATATCTGAAATATAACACTGTGGATGAAGAGTGAATCATTACAAATGTGTAACATTCGTTCGTGGCATATATCAGAAAAACAATAGTCGACTTTCACCTTTTTTAAATTTTGTTTAAAAAGTGCTCTGAATAATTTTCTGAAGAGAACCCAATCATTTGATTGTCACAAATTCAGTAAATTTTGATATTAAATAGTTTCCTTGATAATAATGAAACATATAGACTTGAAACCTTAACGACTCATTATAAACGCCAAAGTCTTTTTTTGAAAGTAAAAATACTCATCGGGATTAATTATATGAACACAATTTATTTACAGGAAAAAGAATAGCATTCTGGTACAGATTAAAGTTTATTAAAGGATATTTTATTATATTAATGTTGCCAGGCTCGAGGGAAGGGTTCTTGTGCATTAGGGAGACGGTGATATTTCCCCGAAAACACTTGGTGAACCCGTTTCAGTGCGTCCTGTAGAGGAAAATGCCCCAGCTTTATTTGGATGGAAATTTATGGTCGTTTTACCCTGAACCTTTGTAGCCCAGCCGGTCAGAGCGCTGATAGATTCTACTTACTACGTCGAGACATTGATACACTCGGGCCATCTTGTTTTGCACTTCGTTTACCTGCTGATCTGTGGCATATGGCGCCCCAAATATTGGCGGAAATTAATGCGCGATATAGCGTACGAGAGTTGTCCTGGTCTCGTCCACTATAGAAACTCCCACGAGAATACAATTGAGCCATGGTCCTGCTAGCCAGAGACCAGAGTACGATTTCCGGTGGAAACAATAACAATTTTCTCAACAAAAGTTATATAACTAATCAATACTATATTTAAATAAAAACTGCCTCAATCATCGTTTTAATATGGTATGCACATGCAGAGCCAATCGATGAGATATACCGGCAATTCTGTTGCCAAAACAATACAATTGGTGGGGAATTTGAACCACTGTTTGGCTAGCATTTCCGTCTAGAATTAAGTATAGTGCTGCTGCCTGAAAAATATACTTGTTAGAATTGGTATGCAGAAATTTCCAACAAGAGATAATTACTGGTTGAGAATAATTGAGTCTAAACACAGAGAAGCCGTGAAGTACATGTTCTCTATCAACAGAAGGTCATTCATTGATAGCGACCTGTTGTTATAGCTTCCGATTGTTAACCGTGCTGTGACAAACGTGTTCACTAGCAGCCACCTTCACTCGTTGGGCTGGCAGGCTCTCATGTGAGTGAAATAACATTGAGTAAGGTGTTAAACCTCAATCAAACATAAACATGAATTGGGCTTACGACAAGTTAAACACGACACGTTTGTAACTGTGTTTTCAAAATGATAATTCCCTTTGTAGTCTATTAGGAATACTGTGGCTGTTCAACTGCTTCAAACCATTTTTTTTACATCATGCGTTCGATTATCCCTAAGAAGCCATTTTTTACACTGTCATACTATTGCTGAACAATAAGCACTTTTCTTTTGTAATTTATAGAACTGTTGTATATTCAGTGATTTATGGGGTTTTAAAGCTCATACTAGAAAATAAACATATCGAAATGGTCAAAATATACGTTTCATTTGTAGCTTTAGAAATATATATATTTTTTCAACACGTGAGACACCCTTATTAGAACCATGGATGAGTACAATTCGTCATAGGTTTTTCCTGGCAATTGATCTGGTATCACATTTTATGACGTTGAAAAATATGTGACAGCCTTTAAAATCGACTGTTATCGGGTTAAGGGAATGATCTTCTATTCTGTGCCAATACTTAGTCTTCCGATGTAATCAGATCACGTGACACACATTTGAAGTAGACGTAACGTGAAACCGACTGAATCGAACATCTGGTATATAGAACGGCGGAAACCCCAAGCGAAAGATCGGCGTGCATCTTAATTGGTTGCAGGCTATCAGGCATTAGACACCCGGAACTGTTAAATCGGCGCAGCCTGACGCTCTGTGCTTAAGACGGTACTGCTAATTGATAGAAACGATTCTCGCAATCTTTGATGAAAATGGTGTGTAGCATCGCAGCAAATTAAGATGCACTTCGAATATCATAGCTTGGTGGATTATATTAGTATGTGTTTATCAATGTGAACGGATGGTAGTGAATCTATCCACGGAGACGACTTGACCAAACTCCAGGAAAATCTCAACAAAGTCCGTGCCCTAAGAGTTTAACCTGGTCATGTATATAATCTCTAATCAAACACATTTCTGTGTAATACAGTTTCATATCTTCACATGTGAGAAGTAGCTTTCTGTAAATTGATACTATTCAACCAATGAAATCTAACAACTTGCGAATGCCGTCTGCACAGTTCTAAAACAACCATGGCTGACCTGGAGTTTGGCAATCCAACCTCATATCAGTTACAATAATAACCCTTTGACACTTGTCCGCCGACATGTTCGTTTAATAAAATTATCATCTTATTTATTAGAAGAGATATAACACTTCTCTCGTTTTCCATCTGTTTGTGTTCTTTAGATCTAAGCCAAACTCTCGTATCCACGTAATACATAGTACAACTCGTCACAGATCGATGTGTTTGCAAGTGTTAAAATATTTGATAATGCTCGGTTTATGAATTAATACTAATTGTTAGATATTGACTCGAATTAAAACAAATTGTGTATACTATTCTATCGTTTTTCAGTTTAATATATATTTCATTTCAACCGGCACTGTTTTCCGAAACACGGGTCCTTAGCACGCTAACGGACGCTTTTTACTGTCCCAGATGTGTACATGTATTCACCATTGCAAGCTTCACGATTCGCTCGCCAGTGAAGCGAAAATTTTAATGGATTTTTCAATAAAATTTCTAACAAAATGATGAGTCTCAAATTCGTGACCCAGATATCAAATGTATGAAACACGGGTAGTACCGGCTCAGTTATATAAATATCATCTGTATAAGTTTAGCTGAAAATGGAATTTAATGAGATTTTATATAATTTTTGTACCGCCTGTGAATATATTGTGTTGAAATACACGTAAACTGTAACACGGAACTCAAACAGACTTAAAACTCAATCACAATGAGAGTATAAGTTTGGGTAAATCGTCGTCCTATACTAGACCGTATAAACACTGGACCGCTAGCTTTCAGGATGTTCAAGCTGCTTTTGCCTCGGGGAGCTTTGGGTTGCAACATGTGATTTGTACAACAGTTATATCTCGTTATAAGGGTAACGCCTACACCAATCGGACTACCACGGACAATAACTGGGAATTCTCGCTGCAAACAGTTAGCGGAACATAACAACATTAATTTAACTCCATTAACACAAATCGAACATGGACAAAAAAAAAAGAATTATTAAACGCCTTGGCTGAATGACATGTGTTAGTGTGATTTAGTTAGTTTCCCGGCGGGATTAGCGCAGATGTTCACAGTAAATTAGTCTAACCGAAGTCTGCGAAAATCCAAACTGTGCTCTTCGTTGAGTTCTGTCAGATAATCGTCTCCCTTGGGCAAAGTTTGTCAAAAGATTGCAAATCTTCTTCAGGCAAAACGGTTGTCCATTTACAGAATATTCGCTTGCTTTTATTATGATGTATTTTAAATGGGTGTGTGACGTTTGGACACATTACCTTGTTCTATATAGATATTGATTTTTTTCTAGAACTGATGATCTAAATACTTGTATTTTATATTAATGTTAAAACGGTATTCGATATCGCCTACTTGATACATTTGATAATTTGATTATAGTATAAACGGTTCTTCCTGGAAAATAAACAATTTCCCGAAATGACAATCACAGTGGGTCACATCATGGAGTAGACCATTGGCGATTTATAGTACACTTTGAATCGAGTTGGGTGTACGATTGTTTTTTCACGCACTTTCTCACGTTACTCGTCATGTACAAGCGGTCCGCCGACATGTAATATTTAACGTCACGTGATGTTTAACAGTTTGATAACACGTAAGAAAGTCTTGATTCACAGTGCTAAGTAGATGTTGTTCTTAGTATAGACGTTCCCTAATGGACTAGCGGCTGCTGTACTCTCTCAGAGCTCGTTTGTCACGAAAGGCTTGCCCGTGGATTGATTGCTACGCGTCTTCCCTCTGCTTGGGCCCAATTCCTCACATCGGAAAATGTCTACTAATAACAGTTTTATTTCCTAAATAAATTGCTCGTTTAAATTTGACATATCATCCGCTGTTTTGTTTAACAAATCCAGACTAAATTGCAAAATGTGAGTTTCCGTATGTATATACGCTTCATACGACAATTTCGAGAAATAATGTTTTGTGTGCAGTATATGTGGATCGTTGCTCATCTGCAGGAGAACGTTTACTTTCCAATGCAGAAAAACAGTTCACAAGCAGCTTTACATTGTGATGGCGCATGCAAAACAAAGAGTACTACAATGTAGTATTATTTGGGCCAAAAGTTTACATCGATCTATCCATCCATCCTTTCAATCGGTCGAGAAATCAATCAACCTGTTAACATTGTTGATCTGTAATTGAGGTTTTATAAATGTATCACGTGTTGCAAATGATACAATAACACATTTTCATTGTTAATAACGTTTAGTTAAGAATCCGTTACTTTTAATAATTGATGCACTTGATCACTCTTGGGACATGTCGCTATTTCTTCCTTTGATCAGCAGACCGATGAGTAATGGCTCTTGTAAATTGTGGTCAAATGAAAATCCGGTGTTTTCCCAGGACAAACAATCTTTCGCTAGATCAATTAACAACCGTTATAATTCCATTTGTAGTGAACTATATTTCCCGACCAGCGTTTAGAGTGACAAGGAGAATGTAAAGAACCGTTATATATTATCGCTTATGTACAAGCATTGACCAGTTTTGATCATTGTAATTACTACATCGCGATGCCTTGTGAGTATTTGTCCAGGTTGATATCGCTATGTCTAGCGTGCTGTCGTGTCACGTGACAACCAGCGACCTTTGGTTCAAGATCAATATGGGCAATTTTTCTTTGATCCTTTTTAGCAGTAATGAAACAATGGAAATTTAAACTTTTTCAGAAAGCAGTTGAACGTACCTTCGGTACCTAACTGTGAGATAATCTATCTAAATTAATGAACGGTTTATAATAAGTTTAGTCATCTCACAACTACGAGTTCTGCATGGCATCCCACGGAAACCCAGGCATGCGCATATATAAAATGCCTGTTCCAGGTGCTTAAAAATTAAAAAAATTGTGATGTAGGTCAACACAATATAGAACAATTATTACATTTAAGAATGATTACATTTGTTAGTTTCTTTATAACTTGTTTGATTGGGGTGACACAATTCGCCGTTTTAGCGAATATCACTACAGTCAAAGTGGTCCTATTTTTTATCAAGCGGGCTATATACGGCATAGAGGGAAGACGGCGATGGTTTAAATCAAATGAGGTCCCCTTCTAAATCGGCCCATCAAAGGTCAATGCTTATTAAAAGTTGTTGCTTTCCATTATGCAATGGAACCTATTCATTGTCCAATGAGAGTGGTCCAAGCAATACAACACCTGTAACTTTTTACGCAGGAACTAAACCATATGTTCATACCCTGCCACGGACAGCACTGACGTCTCTGCGAAAGTCATTATATGCCCACTTGTTAGAGAGACTGATAAATAACTGCTTCACAAACATGGGGTTTTGAATGTTTAGCTTGTCAGCGGTCTATTTTACGGTGATATATTACGTTGTAAAGAAATCAAACTAGGCCTAAGCAAATAGATTTTCTCCACATGTTTCTGCGCAGACTGCATTTTGTAACCATCAAATACCATCTAGCTTGGGAACTGTGGGATAAACCCGCGCCATCTCTACCTTTCCAGGAAGTCACAAGGCGGCGCCTTACTTTTAGCCACAGTTACAACAAATCCAGCTGCATAAAAGTTTGATAATGCGTAATGTGGGTCAATCTTAACTGAAAAAAAAAATGATTTAAGAATAATTAAATTTGTTAATATCTTTAGAAAAAGGAATTGCATTGATATACAACTTAATCATACATAGGGAGCCGGGTTGATATAGGCAGAAAGCCAGTTCACCTTATCTTTTTTTGTGAAATAAAAACCTGTTTAAACCAATTATATCATAGCATAGTCCCGGTGTATTTATAGAGCGGTTATTTGCCTAGCTACGACCGCCAATTTAAACCATTTTAGCGAATATTCAAAATGGTCCCGGTTTATGGCCAAGCGGGCTGTTCGCAAGTCATGGAGGCAAGACGCCGACCGTTTTAATCAACTGCGCATAGTTTCATTGCACCTTACCACAGTGAGCCACATACCAATACATAGACACAGCTTCTTTTCTCAACCTAGGAATACTTGTAGTAAAATTCCAAATTGCGATGTATTTAAAAAACGAAATCTGGCATTAAAAAGAATTCCGGAACTGTTCCGTTGCCTAGGTTTTTCTTTTAGTTTGTATAAGTTGAATATACTTAATGTTTGATCTATGGTTATAAATATTGCCTGTTCTAAACTTAGCCGGACTACTGTTGTACTAACACGTGCCTGTATGTATCTCCTAAACATTAATGACGTACTATAACGCCCCCTTTTATAATTGATGTATAACGCTTAAAGAACGTACACCTTTTTCTGCATTTTATTTAAACCAAAAGCCTCAGTACCTTGAAACCTAACATTTCACGTGAAGATATTATTATTACCGACGTTTAGGCTCATCCAGGTTCAGGTTTGCATTCGATATAGGCTGTGTAGGAATTTGGTCGAAATTTTCTGGAGGTTTTTGCGTATTCAAGGGTATTTACCTTTTTTGACGGTGGATTGTGAACTTCTCGTTCTGCCTTGCTAAAATATGGTGGAACACCTTGAAGAAAAGGTAATAACTATCACAGCGACTGCCGGAGCCACACCGTGTGGCTCCCTCATATACCTGGGGTTCACAAAGAATTTGAAGCAGCGAGCTGTATCTAGGATGATCAGTAGACAGACATGCAGACCATTAATAAACGATTGTCGGCCATGTTTGAATTGAAGTCTATAATTTGATATTTGCAAAAAAAAAAAAAAATAATTTCACACTTTATTCCGACTATAAATTGCCTTCTAAAATGTGTGCCCTTCTCCCTATTTTTGGTTAAATTAATTATAATATCAACGCTACTTGTTTATGGGGATTCTTCAGCCTATACAGTTGATTCCGCTACTTCCGCCTTTAGGGTTTAGTTTGGTTATGATGGAACATTCCAGAACTGGATTTATAGATGATTTAAAGATGAGGGTCATCTCAGTAGGAGTTTTGTCTGTGGAATTTATTTTATTGGGAAGTCGCAGAACATGACTCACGTCTCATAGCGATTAATGTTCTGGATTAGCACTTAGCATGGCTTCCTCTTTATACGCCACATGCAATGCGAATTCAACACCCTAGCTGAAAACACAATCCGCAGTGATGCCATAGAATTTCCTTTCTGATAATACTCTGTTTGCCGTTAACATAAAAATGTACTTTAGATTCGTTTAAGCTATGCAAGCGCACGTCGATGATATTTTGGTTAAGTTAAAACCAGAGTCCGACATTTTGAGCGAATTGTTGGTTTTTGTGGCGCTCTTAAATCATGTGGAGATGACAACAAGCGTTCACATTTGGTAACAATTATCTAAATAACAGTTACACATAATAACCCAAGCTGTAAAATTTCTCCTAACGTATACGCTTGTCGCAAATGAAAATGGACCAAGAACTGTCGGAATCTAGTATCCTTCTCCTGACAGCCGTTGCAGCGCGTGCTCTAATCTTTATTGGGAATACCAGCATCTTCAATTT
The DNA here is from genome assembly GCA_034783855.1 of Mopalia kennerleyi. Taxonomy (NCBI): domain Eukaryota; kingdom Metazoa; phylum Mollusca; class Polyplacophora; order Chitonida; family Mopaliidae; genus Mopalia; species Mopalia kennerleyi. Next base: position 3,859 of record JAVFBX010009112.1, on the reverse strand, counting down.
ATTGGAGACTCGAATTTCTTTGGCTGACGTTCGGATTTTTCTTTGTTCAGGACGACTGTCAACGGACAGATTTTTTTTTATAGAAAAAATCAAAGAGTGAGAGGTTGTCACGAAACCTTCTGACGGGTTCAGACAAGGTACGAGTGACATTGTGTAGATATCTTTGTGGAAGCCGTCTCCTTTATATCCAAGATACACACACTTTAGCCACTTACTTTATTGACTCTTATCTTAAAAACTTTGGAGCACACTTGTCTGTCCAATATAGACAATCCTAAAAAGATAAAACTATCGGTTGCTTCCTATGTTTATTTTGTCATCGAACAGCCACAAAAATGTAAAACATCTATCCCTGGGCCATGCTACAGGGCTGTCTTTTGTTCTCCCACATTTTTCCGTGTTACCAATTTACTCTAGGGTATATAAGCAATCATCTGATAATGGCTGCTTTCAATCTACGATCTTGCGACCGAACATCTATGTCTAAAAAATTATACTTTACTTCTATGTTAAACCAAGCCTCTTCACGCCATTATCGTCAAGCTAACGAATTATTTATGGAAAAAAAAGGAAAATCGTGATCTTATTTAATTTAAGTGTTGTTATTTTGTTCGCTTCGGTGACATATTTAGTTTATATCACAGTAAAAACGTACCATAAAAAATCAGTTGGTTTCTATATTGTCAAACTATATGAATCCTTTGTATAAAAAGTTATCAGTTCAATTTTAGCATTAAATGCAAATCAACCCATTTAGCCTCCTCGATAATTTGGGAGAAATAAAAAAATGATAGCCGGGGCTACTTATATTCCATTGGCTCCATTAAGCAAGTCTCACGAAAAATAACAATAAGAATTGTTGTATCACAAGCGATCATTTTGACAGGATTTCTGTCACACTGATTATAATGGTATACCGTGAAAAATATAATATATCACGTGATGTTGAGGGTTTCCGTACGTATAAGTTAAAGAAACAATATTTAATTGTCATGGTGCAAAAATCTGTATAAACGTTGAGCGGTCTTAATGGTTAATTTGTCAACTGAGATCGAAGCATTCTTTATTTCAAAAAGACTACCAAAACACTGTCACTAATGTGTATTTCAATCCAGGGATACCCGCTGATACAGAAACGATTGAGCGTGATGGTGGGATTTTATGTGCCCTTATAGGATGTCTTGATTCCTCACAACTGATTTGTCTAATCAGAAAATGCCATTGGGTTGTGGTATAAGTACTGCGGAGGCAAGCATTACTTCTGCACACTAGGTGAACTGCTGCAATTTTCGTTTTAATATGGGCGTAGAGAAATAAAATCGATGGGAAAATACTGATATTTCTTTTGTCAAAGCACAAAGATTTGTGAGGAAATTGAACTGCTACAGGACTACCACTTCCGCTGTGAATTAAGTGTCGAATTTCATCAGAAAAAAATCTATCTGTCAGGAGTTTTGTTACGGAAAGAATGAGCCAGAGGTAATTAGCAGTTGGGGAGATTTGACCCGAACCTCAGCGAGGTCATAAAGTAATCTATCCACAGGACGTTCATGCAGAGCGTCTTAAACGAAAGTACAATAACTGTCCGTTCTTCGGCAAACGTCTAAATACCGTCGTGACTTCCGAGTGTATATAATTTATACAGTTGAATTAAGACGTACACGAGCGAGGCAATCTAATTAAAATCAGATCTTAAAAACGCACCCAGTGTTTTGTTGTTCGCTATATTGAGATCTAACGTAATCACTCTACTTATACTGTTCACTTAGGTCAAGCTTACTGGGGTTCACGAAAGGTCAAAGTTTCAGTTGTCCAATAAAAGCACAGATAACACGGGGCTATGTTAAACACCAAATTCCGCTAAAACAAACAGAAGTTATCCGATTTTCTGCATGTTGTGGTGATGTAGTACGTCGCATGTAAACAGGGGGAAATGCAATTCCACTCAAAGTTAACTATTTGAATGGTATTTAAACGGTTCGTCGGCGGAAATGTTCGACTTTTACAAAACAGAATTGAGAAGCAGCTCTGTGATTGGTCAGTTAACGAAACCAATCGACATTGTAGGTGGTGTGATTGCGTTAGATCTCAATATAGCAACTAACAAAACATGAGGAGCGTTGTTGAGATCTGATTTTAATTAGATTGAGGGGCGAGGTATGTGAAAGCACAACACGTATCAGTTCATCGGCAAACGTCTAAATACCATGGTAAATTTCGATTGTATAGAATTTAATCGGAATATCTTGCAATAATCGTGAAATATGAATGTTATGTGTATGTGATAGTAGCCCTCTGGTTAAGGGTGGTGTGTTTAAATCATGGTCGGAGTGTCTAAATTCTCCACGGAGGAACATTAATTTTGTCCTGTGGTGTTTGTGTTTGTTGCCAGTGAAATAACTTTAAGTATACGGCGTTAAACCCCAATCAAGCAATGTACACAATGTGTGTACATTGTGTAAAACAATATAACATTGAACTAGTAAACGTACTGATACAACCAATACAACATCTGTAAATGTTACAGAGGAACTATGAACTTGCAAAGTTTTTGGCCACTTCGGGATGTAAATGGGACTGGCATAAGTTCACTCTACACAACCAAGACATGCGAGAGTTCGTCCCAGGAGAAAAAGGGGATGAAACTACAATCTATTTGATAGCCAGGTAGCCACCAGTGAAGGATAGATCGATCGCAAGAAAACTGTTCACATTTTCCAGTATTCTGTAGTATACCTTGTATATTGACTAACCAACCAATAGCAATATTACTCAATGTTTAACGAGGCGGTGAAGCCAGAACCCTTGTAGAGCTTGTCAATGTCGTTATACATGTCTAAATCAAGCTGTACCCTGATCTAACTTTAACTGCGATTAGAGAGTCTCTGCCAATAAATACACATCGTCTGTACAATTTTCGCACAGGATTATCTTCATGACATAACGGTAATCTACCAAGGACAACAGACCCATATCCTCTAAAAGCCCCTCGTTCACAGCTGGGGACAAACTTTTGATTGTTTACAATTGCCCAGTTATTCATTACACCCGAACCCACAAGATAGCTCAAAAGAAGCTACCATATTAAATGGCCTTCAAATCTGACAAAGAACGTTAATCTGGGTATTAGGATGATAAGTCATAACTAACGCACTTCACGTCAATACAGAGATTGCGTGATGAGCATGTGAATCTCAACTATCATAGACGTACAATATTGGGAGTGGGGCGAGGGTCTCCAAACACAATCAGGTAATACCCGATTATCACATTATACAAAATCATACAAGCTCAAATACAGTCAAGTTAAATTAAACTGGCAAATCCAATATGGCGCGAAACAAAGAAATATCATGAACAAGTTAACAAGTCGATATATCTTACAATCTGTTGATATTATGCCAGGCAGCCATTCAGGTGCACCATTTGCTTTATTAACATTTATTCTAGGTAAAAGATCACGTGATGTTAAAGATAACACGTTGGTTGACTGTCTGTAGATGACAAGTAACGCGAGAAAGTGCGTGAAAAGTCAATCGTGCGCCTTACTCCAGGCAGCGTTTACACGACTGTCTGCGAAGGCCATTATCTGCTACTTGTTAGAGAGACTGACAATTTATCGCTACGCAAACACGAGTTTTAACGTACCAGCCTGTCAGGGCTCTGTGTAACTGTGATGTATTAGGTTGTAAACAATTCTAGTCTGGCTAGAGCAAATACATTTTGCCCCGCCGGTTTCTATGCAGACACAAACAAGTGTTTCCTATCACTGAACAGATTTAGCTTCTGTATAGATGCGATGTAGAAATGTACGTGTCTTTGTATTTACTCGGTTGCTCTAATCATTATAACATTTCTT
>JAVFBX010009001.1:0-18612 GCA_034783855.1 Mopalia kennerleyi | reverse complement strand
TATCAAATGACAAAACTGTTGTTGTACACAGCCTGGCATAGGTGGGGATGAGGGGGATATCAAATTACAAAACTGTTGTTGTACACAGCCTGGCATAGGCGGGACTGAGGGGGATATTAAATGACAAAACTGTTGTTGTACACAGCCTGGCATAGGTGGGGATGAGGGGGATATCAAATGACAAAACTGTTGTTGTACACAGCCTGGCATAGGTGAGACTGATGGGGATATCAAATGACAAAACTGTTGTTGTACACAGCCTGGCATAGGTGGGGATGAGGGGGATATCAAATTACAAAACTGTTCTTGTACACAGCCTGGCATAGGTGGGGATGAGGGGGATATCAAATGTCAAAACTGTTGTTGAACACAGCCTGACATAGGTGGGGATGAGGGGGGTATCAAATGACCAAACTGTTAGATGATAAATTCAGGTGCTCTCTAAATTTATTCTGAAAGCTGTAGTAAAAAGCCATCACTTGTTATTCAGAGAATTGTAGTGACCTTGTGTCAAGCCCTCTCCTACTCAATAAGCTATTTTTAGCATTTGATAAATGGTTTTATCTTGACTCAAAGTTACAAGCTTTATATAGCTTTAATGCCATTCTTATATGACTCGGTTTTTACATGGACAGGTTTTTATAGACACATGTTAGTTCTGCTATCTACAAATAGATTTTAGTGTGTTTTATTTATATTTAAATCAAGCAAATCAATTCCCAAATTACAACAGTATTGTTGAACCTTTTAAGAAATTCAAGCATATTGAGGACTTTAATAGAAATTTTAAAAATGGCCAATTAATTTTGATTTATCTTTCAAAATGTTTTCTTTATTTTGTCATTTTCAATTTTTATTGTCCACCACGACTATAAAATGGGGGATTTAGCAACACTACTTGCCGCCTGTCACAAATGTGAACTCGCTAGCTTCTAAACAAAGTCACTTATTAACTGATGTAGCTTCATCCTGTTTAAACGATGTATGATATTGCATTTCACCAAATTCTACAAAACAAAATGGCTGTTATTACATCATTTTGGAATATTCATGCTAGTCTATAAGTAGAGAATCTGTACATGTAGCTTCCTTCTGTTGAGACAAAAAATTTGTATTTCACCAAATTCTAAATGGCTAATATTACACAATTTTAGAATAGTCATGCCTGTACATGTATATGTTGTGGATACGTTATTAAGTAGAGAATACATTCTCAGATTAGTTTAAAACTTGAAATATAAAAATTCAATTTCATCAAATTCCATCAACCAAAAGGGCTGCCATTGTATACATGTATGAACCCGATCACTTTGTAACAAATTCACGAATTAACTTGAAATATAGCCTACTATTATAAGGACAACGGATGGATTGCATTGCTTCAAATTCCACACCAAATGGCCACCATTCCAAAATTTTACATTATTTACGCCTATGTGTTGTGAACATGATAATTTTGACATCAAATTCACAGATTAATAACGTGGAACCTGAATTCCTGGAAGTTAGATAACTCCTACTACTCATGTCAGTCATAGAATAGGATTGCATTTCATCAAATTGTGCAAAACAATATGGCCTATGTGTTGAAAACATGATAATTTTGACATCAAATTCACAGATTAATAACGTGGAACCTGAATTCCGGGAAGGTAGATAACTCCTACTACTTATGTCAGTCATAGAATAGGATTGCATTTCATCAAATTGTGCAAAACAATATGGCCTATGTGTTGAAAACATGATAAATTGTTTTTAATTCACTATATGACTTGAAACTTTTAAAGCAGCCTCAACCATTAAGACAAAGGAAGGGATTGCATTTCACTGAATTCTGTCAAACAAAATTGCCAACATTGCGTCATTTTGAAATATATTCACTCCTATGTTTTGTGAACATGATAGCTTGAGACAAATTCCTGGATTAACTTAGAACTTAGTTTTCTTCTATTCACCAAATTACGCAAAACATTATGACTGCCATTGCATAATTTTTCAGCGTTGTCGTCTCCGTGCTATAAACATAATAATTTGATAACAAATTCACCGATTTACTTGGAACTTGTATTTTTAATCCTCTCCTTATGACAAAATGGTATGGATTTCACCAAGTTCAATAAAATGAAAATCAACCATTGCATAATTTAGCAATATTTATGTCTGTAATTGTATGTGTTGTGAACACAAGGCTTGAGAACTAATTCACGGACTTGTTTCGAACTTGAAAAATAGTTTCCTCCAGATAAGAAATGGATGGGATTACATCCCATCTTATTCTGCAAAACAAAATGGCCATCACCCTGAATCAGGTATTAACTTTAAACTTTGGTTTTTTCTGATACCATAGATGTGGTTGTATTTCACTAAATTTCACAAAAAATATGGCTGACATTGCATATTTTCCTTTTTTTTCTCTTTGAAGAAAAAAGAAAGGTTTTTCAACAAAAGTAGGAAAAGGGGATTTGACTGGGATTATGACAATATTTTTTTTAAAAAACCTTTAGTGGTGGACCTGCTATTTATATGTACTCAGCTTGTAATTATTATTTTTTGTCTAGAGATCTTGGTTAAACATGGAGTTGTGTGACAGGCCTCCCCTCTTCAGGTTAAACATTAATATCATGTAGTCTAAGGGAGATAACTGTGTAAGTGATGCCAGCTGACTAATGAAAACAGGTCACTGGTCGTGGGTAGAGGCATCATAAAGAAATCAATACTGGCTAGAGTCATTGTGACGCAGTTTACTCAGTCCTGTCCTACTTAAGTCTTACGGAGTGGTCGACCACAGTGTGAAGCTTGTAATGGTATTTGATTTCCACGTGGTCTTCACTGAGGATCACATATTGTATCCAACTAATACCAACCACTAAAATGTAATGATTCCAATTTGAGATTCATGATATACATGAACATTGAAGCTCAGTTTTTAATTTTCAAATATTACATTGGAAGTATAAGAAAGGATGTGTAGACCGATTATGAAATTGTATTAGATAAGCTCATATGAACTGAAGCTGTGAAGTTGTGTCATTGTTTTAATACTGAAGAAAAGTACTGTCTTCCAAAATGCCATCAACGGGTGTGTTTACCTTTGATGGTAGTGCTAAGCCACATAGCCAAAAGCAGGTAAATGTTTTATTTCCTTTTATTAAATTACTTATTTAATTAAAACATTTCTAAATGATGAAGCTTACCAATCTATTAATTACTGATGGGTCAATAGTTATCCGTAACTTACATAAACTGCAAAATATTATATAGGCCCGAAACTGAATTGTAAATGAAATGTAATGTAATGTGAACATGATTTTGGAGGAATATTTTCCTGCATTTATATTTAAGTTATTTTCTTATGTACATTTTACTTCAAATTTATCAATTTAGATTCCATTTCAATTGAGCAAAATTAAAGTTTGATAGCTCTTTGATGTCACATAGCAAATATAGTGTTATAATTCTTGATTAGGCCTTTATGAAAAAGTCCAGAATAAAAATGTTTGGAAAGCCTTTGTATTTTAAGTATAATTTTAGATTAAACTAAAAATATTGAATATACATTATGCTTATTTAAAAAAGCGGAATACAGATTTTGTTTCCACTTCTTGGACACCAAACTGATTCTGTCAACTCCTTATTTTTTTCGGACAACTGGGAAAAAAAATGAAATGGATTTTTTTATCGAAATGTTTTCTGGTGAAGGTATAAACTGTACAAGTGTAATTATACTGTAACTTGTGACAGATGTCTACATGTATATTTATCACTGGCCAGGAATATTCTCCTCACAGAACTCACAATTATTGGTTATGTTCCTGTGGCTGGTTACTGGTGGAGTACACTGCCCTCATATAGGTTATATAGCTTTCAACATGGCATTAAACACCAAGTACATGTAAGAAAAAATCCATTCAGGAAGTAAAACCACTGATATTAAATTAAGAAATGTAGGAAATGTTCACTCCTATTTAGTTCACAGTAGTTTAACAGGTATGGTTGATATAATTGGTCGATTAACAGGTGCTCGAGTAAGCTGTTTAAACCGTGCTATTTCACAATCCACCATTGTTGATTTCTTATTTAAAAGCATATCCTGGTTGATCTCAAACATCTACTCCATGAAACACCCGTTTTGTCAATAAAGTTAACCCAGTTCTTATGATGCTTTATGACGGATTCCAGGAATATTTCTGATAGTAGTCAGGAGGCAAGAAATACCCCAAAATACACAAAAGTTCTGATAATTTAAAACTGAACTGTTTTTTCTAAAATTTTACTAGAATGAAATGAAAGGGAAACAAATGTGTCCACTACTGAAAGTCATTTGAAATATTTACAGTCTCTATGTTATGAGGTTTAAAGTCGTGTTTCATTTCACCAGTTTAGTTGGAATGTTTGACCTGTCCCAGGTACACTAATCAGTCTAATCAGCTAATTAACGAGCCAAATAAGTTAATCAACATCCTTTGTAATTATCAGATAAATGCTTACATCACAGGAAGTCATTGAACTCAATTTCTTGAGTAACTTTTGCAAAAAAAAAAAATTTGTTTGGTCTTCCAAAAATTGTTACTATTCTGATTTAACAGCCCTGTCATGTTATGAAAACCCTATGTATTGTACATAAGAGCTCTAATAGAAATTAAACTTTAATAAAATCTAAAATATTTTGTAGTTGTAAAAGGACCTGGTCACACAGGGTCATTACTGAATCGGTAAAATACTCTTGAGTATGACGTTAAATACGAAACATGTCAAGTAAAGTTACTATGAGGTGAGAATTATGCCATATAAAAACAGGTAGAGTCTCACTTTTAGCATTACACCCTCTTAAAAGTCAAATATAATAGATTTAATGTATATTGTACTCTGTCACCTACAGTATAGTCATTGAGATCTCTAACATCAATTCTATCACCTCTGTCAAATGTTTAAAATAAGTAGCATAGGGACTCACAGACATTAACTATGGTGTACATGTAATAGAGCAGAATACACCGAAACCCCTCAATGAGAGAACTCTTCATTCATATAGCTTATCTTTGTCAGGTGTGACCTACTCTAAAGAAACGTGTAGGGATGATGGGCTGTTAACATGTCTGCTCAGTCAAACCAACACCATCTTTAAGAAATAAATGGTCCCAGCTCAAAAGGTTTTTTATGATGGGAATTTTTTCCAAAAAAGAAAATGCAGTGACCAAAATGGATCAAAAATAGTGCTGATTGGCTAAAAGCTTTACCAAACTATATTCTCACTTTATATAGGGCCATGGAAAACAACGTCGCATCATGTCAGTTTTTAAAATGGAGGTGTTCATTTGTAATTCAATTTTTGATATTACACATCATTTTCTCTGTTGAATGGCTATTTTTTTCAATCAATGTTTATTATGTTAAACATACAACATCTTTATCCCCTCGTCATAAATAATGTACAACTCTGCATTATCCTGTCCTTTACGCCCAGGGTTTAACATTAGGGAAAATATTTTGTCCTGTTATTTTGAAATCAAACTGAATTTTATCAGTGATTCTTTTTTCACATAGAAATTGATCGGTTATTGTCAGGTTTTGATCGGTTATTGTCAGATTTTGATTGGTTATCATTGATCACCTCCCATTGTTTCTATTCCTGATACCATGGTAACCAAGATTTATTTGTTCATTTTAAGCTTAAGCAAATCATTTCCAGACAGTATGTTATACTCAGTCCTAAGTGAGTTTCTCTCTGGTTACAGATACTGCCAGTGCCCTACATGTATATTAAGATTAAATTGTTTACTTGATTGGTGTTTAACGCCATATGTACGATAACTTCTCTCATATGACCACGCCTGGAAAATCATGCGACCGTGGGTCGTGTGAAATCCTACGTCTGGTGAGAAATTTGAAAAAAAAAAAAAAAAAAAATTTATTTTATTTTTTAATTTTGTTTATTATAATTTTTATAAAACTCTCTTCAATATTGACGTCAAACCGAAAAAAGTTGAATTTATCGCATAAAAGTTAATCCTATAGTACATAATGTTTAAGATTTTTTTCGAATCGTAATCGCTGTATGTAGAATCTGATGAGAAATTTTTAACCTAAAAATTAGTGGTCGCGAGAAATTTTACATTTTTTCCAGGGGTGCATATGACGGTGTGATGGCTCAATGGGTGAAGGAAACCATCCTTGATGTCACAGACAACTAACAAACTAGTACATCCTTCACCCACTGGGCTGGCACGCCATCATGTGAGTTAAACCCCAATCAAACAAACAAACCAACAAACAGTCATAGTCAGCTGAGAATAAGGCTGTATAAAAATACATCTAAATAAACACATAACTCAACCCCGTGATTGTTACATCTAATTTAGCGTAGTAAATAAATAAATAAATCAACTGAGAATGATATATGTGTAGGTAAGTAAACACACCAGACATTGTTATTATTGTAACATGTTTTTGATATCATTACACTGCGACACCTTCAGCTCCACTATTGTGAATTATTATTGTATTGTTTTCGCATGTTCCACAGAAAGAGAAGGTATTTTGTGTGTGCCTGTGACTATAGATCTATTGAGACAAATGTCCATTATTGACGCCACATGCTATTATATCTATGCTAATATGATACAGCCAGGTGCAAAAAATGTATTCATTGTGTGTCAAGTTCTCGTGCTTCTATTTTTGTTATTCGTTAAATGTAGGACTGTTTACACTAAACTATTTTTACAATCTTCCAAAGGTACTTTCAAAACTTTTTGTTTCAATTGTTCATTAACCTCACGACAGAATAGGTGCAGACTAATCATTGGCTAATTACATATTTCTCTGGATAGATGGTAAGTCTTAGCAAGGAAACACAGGAACAGGGAATTCTGGAGCACAAGTTAACTACAAATGAATTCCGTTATAAGTGAAAGTTTAAAAAAATTTAGATTTTAATATGCTTTGTTTTGTATGGAATGATTTGTGTGCCTTTACTGGGTCCTCTTCGAAAATGTCTTGAATTCATACATGTACATAAAAACCTCTTTATTTTTTAAATTTAAACTTCTATCTTAAAATTTAATTTCAATAAAATATTTTATTCACCAAATAAATCCCATGCTGGACTTGCTCTGTCTAAATTTTTTGAATAATTATTATATGGATAAAAAAATTTAAGTTGAAAAGAGAACTATTAAATTTTTATCAGTATAAATCAGTATAAATTTTTTTAAAGATTTTTATAAAATTGAATTTGTGACCATGTGGTTGGTACATATGAGTTCTAATAATCCTAGTCACACAATGCGGCTCCGGCAATCCCGGGGGGATTTTTATGAGGTTTCCTCTCGGTTTTCCATCGTAATTTGGCAAGGAACCGTATGAAGTGGAAAATCCGTCGTAATATATGTATATAAGTGAAATACCTTTGAGTACCACGTTAAACCCCAATCAAACAAAAAATCTTTTTGAAGTATTGTAGGACTTGAAATAAGAAGGCAAACTTTGCCTGAGAATTGCATCTTTAAATAAACAGTGCTCAAGTACATCATTATGGCACTGTTTATGATTATAAAGCAATCAGGTACTTATAATTGAGTTTGACTAGCTTTATTTCCCTTCCAGAGGTACAGGTATAGCTACAGGTAAACCATGATCCAATACACCTGTCAGTGTGTCTAACATCCAAGGAAACTGCATGGATACATATTGATGATAACATCTCCATTACTCAACCTTGCTTTTATAACTAATTATCTATTTCTATTTCCAGGAAATTAAATACAATTTGACACCAAATCGACCCCGAATCCGGAGCCGTTCTGTTTCACAATCATCAACTGATAGCTACAGCTCCAGTAAGTTAACTCTTTAAATCTTTTTTAAATTCAATGGAAATTTTTTGCAGAGCTGTTCATCGTTATCTTTTTAACTCAAGGATATAGTTTTATATTCTTTGTTATGTTATAAGAGTGACTAAAGATGTCTTGTTTATGTTAGTCTATTTTATAATATAGAGTCTATGTAATAATAATCAATAATATACTGTACATGTACATGTATCTCTGATAGTGACTACATATAAGTCTAACATGTAGCCTAATGTAGAGATACAGTTTTTGCACTTATCAGTTTTAGGTTTTCAATAAAAACTTGATTTATTGAACTTTCTGACACATCTATATACCAAATGTCACCTCAAATTGTCCAGTAGCTTTGTAAAAAATGTCGAAATATCGTTCATGTATCTGTCCCTAATGCACCATTTTCGTCTCTTTGAATGTGGATCTGATTTAGTTTTCAGGGGAAATAACTCTAATACACATGTCAAAAGCTTGTTCAAGAGTTACCTACCCTGATGTTTGAATAGCATAAGTTGTCATTTCCTTAAGATATCAGTAAAACCTTTACATATTGAATTAAAATATTTTTGTATTAACTATTTTTCAATATGGCGTTTTGTAACTAAAATCTTGTTATGTTCGTTATGTCTACTTCCCATCGAATCTGGTTGTTCTAAATTGAGGATTTAAAGTATGATTTATAGTTCATGATTATTTGATATATCCATTATCAAGAAATACTGTTTTAGTAGCTACAGTTGTCCTTCTGTTCACAGCTGTATATTTACCATTTTTATAGGCATTCATAAAATAAAGAATCACTGGTTCAATTTAAAAAAAAAATACATGATAAATAATTTAGTATGCCATCCAACATCCATTTATCATTTCTGGATGATATATAAAATTATGACAAATTCCAATTTCAATATCCTTATTTGTGACCTACATATCACTAGACTGTCATCATAGTTACTAATAATACCAATAACATTTAGATTATCAGAATTTCATTCGTTAGTGATGACACTCTGTGGTTACTTATAGTTCACTAGAGAGCCCCTGCCCAATAATAAATGGTCATAATCACCAACATTAAATTACTGTCATCTAGAGTAAGACCCTTCGTCTTTAAATTTCTAAACAACAACATTTCATAATATTCGCTTGTATATTTCTTAGAATTAATCTGTCTTGTATAAATATATACAGTAATCATGATCCATGCTCATGAACTCAGGGAATTGTCTTTTGAACATTTTAAAATACATTTGGTCACTCTGAGAATAAGGGGAAGTTCATCCTTGGTTTGTGGAATTGTTGCTATCCTCTCACACTTTAGCAATACAAAGTGGTCATGCAGACAGGAGCGAAATATTTTGGATTTTATTGTTTCATGAATGTTGTTAACTTGATCAGTTCCTCAATTAACAATCACAGACAGGGACATTTTAATTATATAACGTTGTAACAAAATCCTGCTCAGTAAAACTGAAGTCTGTCGATTTCCAGAATTGCATTATTTCCCAAGGGATTTAAATTAACCAATGGAAAGGATTGATCCTTATTTATATTCCTACTGTCAGAATTGACCAACCAGAGATGTTGAACCATATTGATTTTGTAGTTAGGTTGCTGTGGTCAGCCTTTATAATGCTAATGAATGTAATTGTACCAAGTTATTCTTTTGTTGAAAGAATACATGAATTGGTTGGTTTCCATTTGGTGAAAGCTCTAGGGAGTCTCTCAGCTTTCCGTGGTACACGTATGGCATGGAATCGGTAAATGGCAGGGTTTCCATGTCATATACATCTATGAAACCTGTATCAGAATACCAACAGACCAATCAAAATTGATGGATCTGAGTGTCAAATATATCTAAACAAAATTCTGCTAAATTACTGAAATTAATATTAATTTGAATAGTCGCGAAAAAGTTGAATATCTTATTTGAACAAAAATGGTTTAATGTAACAGAAACCTAGGATATGTGCTTTTTTTAATTAACACAATTAAATACATGCACTGTGATATAATCAGGGTTTTGTACAAATGACATGTTTAGTTTATGTCTTTTGAAGCTTATGGTTTAGGATATCTACTGTCCTATCTTTCTTGCAGCCGTGTGGCTGACTAACGATCAGATCTATTTGTGCCAAGGTTTAATCATGTTAATTAAAGTCTCGCATGGAAGTAAAACTCCGTATTTTCAATCCTTTTTTATACTGGCTCTCTGTATTCAATTACGATGGAGTTTAAGTCATTTGAGACCCACCTCTTTGGTAATAGCTTTTTAACACGGTTTGTTGTTGAGAGATTAATGAATCCCCAATCTTGTTGGTCTTGTAGAACATTTAGGTGAATTATTTTCAGCTCTTTAGAGGGCTTTATGACAGTTTCGGAAAACAGTTTACAAAAGTGTAAAAATTTTGGTTGTGGAGATTGAGTACAACCAATGCCACTTTCAAGGCACATGTATTTCGGAGACCCCATAGAGAGCAGTATATGTAGTTTCCTCGTGGAAAAAAATATATATATATATATGTATATATTTATGAAAACTGTAAAGAATTTTGTTTGTGTTTTCTTATTTAGCTCACATGGGTATTAAGACACATGTTTTGATTAAAAGTCTAACATTTGAGATTTGTTTCACTGCCTGTTTAGTTAAGGGTATTATATTTGAAGCCTAGGTGAACCGTCTTCACTTGGGAATGGAGAAATAGTAGTTTTCCAATAAAACAATAAAACATGTGGCATTAGTTGGTTGATTTGAATTAATGCAATTTTCCAGCTCGATTACCTCACTGTCAGAAGTGAAATCTCCTTATTAAAGTACATGTATGATATATCAATCAATCAATCAATCAGGTATTTCATCTGCGTTATACTTTTGACAGACAATGGCTGTTTACACCTCTGCTGTGATATTGGTTAAAATCAAATAAAGTAGTCTGCTTTTAATAGATCAACTTTTGTTTTTGATCAACTTTCATCTCCGATCAACTTTCATCTCCGATCAACTTTCATCTCTGATCAACTTTCATCTCCGATCAACCTTCATCTCCGATCAACTTTCATCTCCGATCAACCTTCATCTCTGATCTAAAGATCCTAAGAATGGGTCTGATTTCAGCAGTGATGTCAATTAAATGAAAATAGATTCTACCTAAACGATATTGATTGAACCTTACATGGCTATTGTAGTGGTTCTTAAAAGTAATGTCAGCTCTTGACATGGCCTAATGAGGAAATATGTCCCGTCTTAGGAGAAGAAGAAAGTCTTTTATCTAAGGAGGTAGAATTGTACATGAAGATCAATGAAGGCTCTCTGTACAGAATCACATCGGCTGTTCACTGTAGATAACCAGAATTGATTAAATAGTTATGAAAAATTAATCTATGACATTTGATAGAAAAAAAAATATATGAGTTAAAAATCAGTTTATTAGTTTCAAAGCTGTGTCATATATCATAAGTATGAAAAAGTAGTATACCTGTCATATATATTGGAAGTGCATTATCTGTCTATAGACACTATTTTGTTAGGTTTTTGTTTGCAATCATTTATTTGATTAATTTAAAAATTTGTGTGTACATTTAAGCCTGTCGCACATCAGCCATTCTCCATCCAGGATTAAAAATCGCAAGGAAATTGCTTAGTGTGTGACAGGCTTGCAATGCGACTAGACACTGTTGGCAACTAATCTCAAGGTATCAAAGTTGTTATGACTTTGCCGACTGTCGGCAAGTAATCTCCTTGTGTGCAGAGAACATGCTACAGAAAATCACAGCCTCAAGGTGTTCATCCAATCATTAATCGAGATGCAGTCACATGATTGAAATTTAAAAAATGTTATCACACATATAATAAGCGAGCTTCATCTTTTTTGTCTACACTGATCAAAATCAAAGCTTAAATTTCTATGCAATTTTTCAATGAAAGTCATTTTTTTTAAAAATCATGCTAAATTTTAGTCACGTTGTATCAACAGCTGACTTCGGAAGAATCGCAGACTCAGAAACGCTCCGTGTGCGACAAAAGCTGTCCCTGACGGAAAATCGCATGCAATAAGTTGCGACTGAGAATGGCTCTTGTGCGACAGGCTTTATGTTGGAATGAACTGGTACACCTAAATATTTCCACTAAATCGGACTAATCTTACAGATTACTATCATTGATGTTCTTCGGAGTATGGTTGTATTGTAGAGGATTCTTAGCATGGCCACCCTTTATTCAAACATATTCATATGAAAGACTGCTGCAGTATTAAGACCAGCTAAAAGCATTATTTGTCTATATGACTGCAAAATCATAGAATTTGTGGATTTTTCTATTTATAAAGCTGTATTATTTTTGGATAAATAGGGCGATATCAGTCTCTTTGAATATTTTTGTTTTGACTATCCCCTTCATTAGCATGCCACTGGCGGGCGCAGGCAGCTTCCTGTTGCCTTGGTGCTCTAAGAGGTAAGGGACAACAGGGATTTGATTTCTTTTTGAGGTCATTGAAATTTGTCATATGTTGTCTTCATTGCCAGTGGCGACGTTAAACCCCAATCAAACAAACAAATCATTGCCAGAGGCGACGTTAAACCTCAATCAAACAAACAAATCATTGCCAGTGGTCACAGTGAAGTAGTGGGTTGACTGGTAAGTGATATAACCTTAAGAAGTACATGTACACCCTACACTCTCACCCTAAACAAACAAACAGATCTTAGGCATGACAGCCACTCGGTTACATGTATCTATGTATGAACAAACCATTGGAGCTTCGACTATAAAAACTACCTTGGCTGTTCTATAAAATAACCACAGATGATAAAATATAGATGAGAGACTGATTTCTGACCTTTCACAAAAAAGAAGGGTAATAAAAGCACAGACTGACAGGATATTGAGGTCATAAACTATGTCTATAGATCACATGGCAGGCAGTAGCAGAGTGGAACCAGTAAAAACAAACCAAGGAGTTAGCGTATGGAGGTGAACAGGATTAAAGGGCTGCATTAGTTTGTAGTTGTAATTAAGCAGCTTAGTGGTGACAGTGATTGTTGTCACTACCTGAAGCCCTCACCTGGCTGGCGAGCTATCTCCTGAGGTATCCGCTTTAATCCTCTGCCATAGGGACTGCGTGTAGGGTTCTCACTGCCAGTAGAGATGTCTCCAACCATGACTTATTTATATTTACTAATCTCATTAGTTGGCATGTAACCACACTTAATCTGATATCAAAGGATGTATACATAATAGGGATTACCTGAACACAGGTATAATGCCCTTAATTACCAATAAGCTGTGTATTAAATAATATATCTAATTAATACTGTAGACCTGCAGTAATAACTACATGTATTTGGGATCTTTGAATGGCAGTTAGAAGTTAATTAACTAAAAAGGCAAAACACTATATGGATGGCAACTTCTTGTATATTTTGACGCAACGTTTCAATGTCTATTCTGACATCGTTCTCAAGCATATGATATGCTTGAGAACAATGTCAGAATAGACATTGAAACGTTGCGTCAAAATATACGAGAAGTTGCCATCCATATAGTGTTTTGCCTTTTTGCATGTATTTGTTATTTTGATTGGGGTTTAATGACGTACAACTTTTCCTCGAATAAACAAGCACATTGTCTGTGTTCCACAACGTAGGTTCCCTTTAAATTTTTTTAAAAAGTTCCATGTTTAATTTTTTTGATGTAACTTTTTGAAAGTCTACTATGGCATTTGATGGCAAATCAATATTACAGAAAAAATAATAGCAACAAAAGCATAAACAAAAACAATTACAGGTTTCAAGACAATAAATTAAATACGTTATTGAGTCCAATATTTTAAATGAAATCACAGGATTTGAAATAAGCCCCTCCTTAACATTTGAACATTGTGTGATACAAATTGATGGATGTACTCCCAATACGCTATATATCAGACAGGCTTTCAATGGTAATTTGGACTGCCAAAATCCACATATTAATAAGAATTATAATAAAATCCAAGGTAAACCATCCAACTATTTATATTGATGGTGCCCTTTTGATGTATAATTTGTGAATAGAAAACTAAATTGCACTGGATTTAATATTTGACATGGCCATGTGACTGCAGAGATAAGGTAATAATACATGTTCAACATCCATCATTCCTGAAACCTGACCTCTGTGAATGGAAGGCTTGTAATGTACATGCTACACCAAATTGTACCTTTAATGGTAACTGTATCATGTAAGGAAATTTGTATGACAATGTTCAAGTCAATAGAAGTTTTTTTGCGACCGGATATTTAAAAACATATTTTACATGTACATTTGTATATTGATAACACCTATAAGTTTACACAACAGTGTTTAATCGGTAGGAAAACAAAATGAAGTATAAAAAAGTAAATTCTTAAAATACCTACCTTGAAGGGGTTTCATAGAAGACAAAAATCCTCTGTTGTCCTATTTTGTAATCCTTTATCATGGCCAAGTCATATGCTTTTATCCAAAATCATATCTCAATTTTCAGCAACTGACATGTCCAAGGTAGATGTTTTAAATCCCGAAACCCTAAAATTGTCTATGTTGGTGATATCGTGAATGGATATAGGTTTTCACTGAATCGTTGTCCTGACTGGCTGTGTCAGTGCTGGGCTCTATTCTGGTTGTTTATATGTTGCGTGTGATCAAGCCCTCCTGTCCTGGCATTGATTTCACTCCTTAACGTTCAGGCCACTGGAAGCTGGGGAGCAAGACGGGTAGAACACTGCTGCAATCAAGTTGTTTCCGACAATGCCACTGGCGCTCCTGCTTGACTATCTTACTCCCAGGTCGTAAAGTGAATTGCGTCGGAAAATCAACTTGTTGAAGAAGTCCTCTTGATTGAAGTGATTCAATGTGAGAAAGAGAAAAATGAAGAGCAAATAACAATATGCCATTGCATAGCATATAAAAAAATCAATTAAAAGCATCAAGTTTCGAATATGCAATTTACAACGTGTTTAAGGCTCGTTTTGTCTGTCATTCTCACCATACGCTTAAATTATATTTGTAAATGTTAAATATGGTTCTCTCTATGTCTTTCATTTGCAGGAATGGCATCAATACACATACAGTTCTCGGCTTTACTATTTTCTATACGTTATTAGAAATCCAAGCACTTTCCCAACCAAATTCTTTACAGAGTAGTTATATATTCTTTCAGGTTAAATAGAAAATTTACCGATTTTTTTCTTATAATAAATGTACGTGGCATACAGCTATGATGAATTTTAGAAAACAAGTAACACAGAATCTGTAATAAATTTCAAATCTCTCGAAATAATATACTTGCCAGACAACCACAAAATAGAAACAGATATAATCTTTGGAGATTCCTGATCCTCACAAGTTACCTTTTCACAGGGTTGTTACTAGGTAACTGTAATAGTAGACATGGTTAAAAACCAAACACAGCCTATTCCTGCAGCGGTATCATTTTATGTTGATTCTGACACCGTAATTAGGTTTTCCGGTAAGAGCTTCTTTCTCGCTGAGGCATATATACAGATAGGAAATAGGTAGGGGAATCAGACGAGCTGAACGCCTGATAGACTAACCGTGAAAGCAGCAAGGGCGGACTGCTTACCTGATTAACTTGTTAGATTATAGTGTAATTTAGACAGACAACCCAGAGCCTGTTTTACACCTGTAAGAAGCAGCTGGCCTGTAGACAAAATAAATGCCTGACGAAAAAGAGAAATAAAGTGTTTTGCTTCTTGTGAATGTCTTCTCATGTCATTGTTGTATCTCATTATGAATTGTGTGATTGCATCACTCATTTTACTGTCAGACATTTACCATACAATTTGGGTGAGCTTAATTTAACTTCTCTGTTTCTGTCCAAATTAACCCCTCTTATTAAAAGATTTGATAACAATTGAATTTCAATTTCCATATGTCTGTGAAATGTTTAGTTTTTATTCAATCGGACCGGCGAATGTCAACCCCTAAAAACAATTTTGATCAATCCTTAGTCATACAGCCAGGCCATGTTTCACCTGGAGGTAACCACCTATAGTGAGTTCGCCATCTGACCCAATACAATGTTTATCAATTATGTTATTGATATCATTTGAATTGGTTTTACAAGTTATTTATTCAAAGTACCTCCTTTTTCTTACAAGCTAATTTCTCTCAATTGATAGAATTACCATTTAACTTACATTGCAGTTATAACGTTGAAAATATTTGGTTACACATTTACTTTGTCCTACAGGGCATTCTGGGAAACTTTACAGGACAATCTCAATTTGTTCAGGTTAACCGTTATATTTGACAAATGTATATCAATTTCTACCCTTGCCTTGGATGATTTTTAGCAACCAATTAAAATGCAGCTGAGTCCCACATGTAATATACTCCTGGAAACCCATCGTATGTTATCCATTCGCCCAATTCCTGGAAGAGCTCTCCTGTTATATATGTCCCCTGTTTCCCGCTTGAGATTAATTTTTACCCAATCAGATTTGTACTTGCGTGTCATACACAGGCTAATTGGATGAGGAAGTGTATACATGATATCTCCTCACCACCGAGTAATTCAATTCTAGGATCCGCACAACTGATTAACTGACAACATTGATTTTATATAACTCAGTTTATTTCTTTTGAAAAAAGTATTTTCTAAGGTAAACAGTCTGCTGGTTAACACTATTCGTGATATTCAGTTTGAACTTTTCTGTACTGTTATCCACATCATATTTACAATTTCATAATTTTATAATCGTCAGAAAACCATATAACTTCATTATCAACAGTTATCCAAGCTTTTGGATCTTTCCAACATTTTCAATTATTTTGAAATCCATTCCATAGAACTCTCTTACTACTAGGGCTGCCTTTATGGTTATGGATAATATGTTTCTGACATAGTCTCACCCTATTTACTCTAGCAATAGGTACCATGGATTTATGGTTAGCGAGTGCGCTTACTAATCCTTCTTCGATGTACCGTTCACGGGATCAAGTCCATCTTTTGACCATCAGGTATAAGAGTGAGTCACACGATGTGACTCCAGCAATCGGAATTTGTTTTTTACGGGGGTTTCCTCCTGGTTTTCCACCGTCATTAGGTCGAGTCCGTCTGTCGACCCTCAGGTATATGAGTGAGTCACAAGATGTGGCTCTGGCAATCACGGGGGTGGTTTTACGAGGTTTCTTCCCGGCTTTCCATCGTAATTAGGACAGGAACATTGTTAAGTGGACAATCCGTCGTCATATAAGTGAAATACCCTTGAGTACGACGTTAAACCCCAATCAAACAAACAAACAAACAAACCGTCATTAGGCAAGGAACAACAGACTTCACATGTTATGGTTGTAGGACAGTTAAAGTCTATTACCTAGCACAGGAATGTATGCATTGCTGAGTGAGTTAGTCTCGAGCCTTAACAAGTGTATACATTGTAACCCATCTCCAAGAAAACAGTTGCCAAGATTGTCTTTTGTAACTTGAAATTGATATTTGCGATGGTAAATAACAAATGTAATCTGAAACAGATTTAGCCCCTTGTGATCTCATAAGGAAATTGCTTCTAACCGTTCCAACATGTTCTTCCAATGGTGTGATGGTCTTGAAACAGCCAAAACCATGATACATAGTAAAAATAACAAATTGGCAGAACATACATGTAAGTCACGTGAAATCACATGATCAATCATAGAGATCCATTCCGGGGGCGAATCCATCATCAATATTGTCTGAAGTAAAAAAAAAACGATATTGATTAAATGAAGCTTTTCATGGAATGTCCATCACTCTGTCATAAGGACAATACTAGGTAGAAGATGAGGTGATGGAGTGGGCTGAGATATGATGTAACCTTTGGTCGGCTGTTTCTATTTGTATCTCTCGTGATGATTGAGTGGCAGTCCCACTTCATATTCAGTTTGTGGAAGGTTTGTTTCACGGTTGATTGGGTCCTTATACATTTACATAGGTGTCCTCCAATATTTCAGTATTACTCTGTATAGACTTTACTAAGATGCAACACAAAGCTGATCTGCTATGACATTTTTGGTTTACGCCTTGTTATTTTCATGTCTGGCTTTTGTTGCCAGTGAAATCACCAGTGGTTTTCTTCACACTCTAGTCTTCTAGGAGTGAAATTACTGTAAGTATTGGCATAAAGCCTAATAACAGATAGACAACAATCCTGGCCATTCATAAATTATAAATGCTTACAACAGACCCAAAGTTTGTTTTATGCCTTATCAAACTATAAACTTTGTGTTAGTAGGTTACTTTTAAAAAGAGTGGATACTAAATATTGGTTTCAATAATATGACCGATATAAATGAAGCAAAAATTGACATCTGACAAAACCTAATGATCCTACAAACATTTTCTTTGTTTTTGGAACTTGTTTTAAGACAGGTTGCTTCATTTTGATAAGATAAAAGCTTTTTTGACAATATGAATGGTTTACTTAGAGAATAATTAAGGCCACTGGTCTGATGGTTAAATAAACAACAAGAAGTGTCCATCAGGTGGCTGGTTATAAGGCCTGTCTGTTAATTAACACCGCTGGCTAAGGCTAGTGTGTTCCCAGCATAGTCCTGGTGTAGTGTTAGCAATGGTGGAGCATTAATTTCAAACACTCTAGAAACACATGACATTCTACAGCTGTTTTCGTCTACTATCTGTTGAGCCCCGTGGGGGAGCGGGTTGGCCAGTCCTGCGGAATACTCCCTCGGCTTCCTCAGTCGATCGTAAGAGGCGAGAAAAGAGGAGCTTTCTGTTGCCCTGGTGTTCTCAGA
>JAVFBX010008890.1:0-18618 GCA_034783855.1 Mopalia kennerleyi | reverse complement strand
GATCTCTTTAAGCGGTATGACGTCTATCCTGTTCACGTCGTCATGAGGGAAAGTTGGACCGACAAACCGACCGACAGACAGAGTGACTTATAGAGCGGCTCAGTCGCAGCTAAAAAGTCTGCCCATGGCCAAATGATCCATTGTGTCTAAATGTTCTGTTTCATCAACACGCTTTTGTTCACGATGGCTACCTGGGGTGCTTTATCAAATCAAAACGGTTGTATTAATCGGTTTTTACACATTCCTTATTCAAGCATTAACTAGCTCTCTAGAAATTACGTAATAGGCGACAGGTTGGAAAAAAACCTCAGACGTTACGATACAATTGAGTAACCAGAGACACTTCCCTAAAACGTAACCTGAATCAACGTAAGTCTGAAATAGCACAACTGGCATCCCGTACAAACATTCCGTGATGGACGGTCAGTGTCGAAGCAAAATATGAACCCCTAACGCAGTGACATTTCCAGAGTGTTTGCTTCAATGCGTTTTTAACGTCATTTGTTATTGCACTAACTTATGTAACAGGATCCCAAAACGTTTATCAGAACTGAATTTTAAACCGACTGAGACTCGTTGAACTGGAAAATACTGGGTCTATATTTGGCAGAGAACAATCGTAACGCTTACAAATTTGCTGCAAGTAGGACCGGAGTATTTCACGGTTGATCATGGCAGTTGAATCTGGTACGTGGCTGCGATAACCATGGTATGTCACAGAATATGTCCATTTAATAAATAAATTCCATACATTATATATAATAAAGCGAAAATGTATTCTGATCAGTACGTATAGAAATCGGCTTCTTCCGGTCCCTCCTATATTGGCAGTCAAACCAGACACAACCATCCGGATATGGTCTCTCAGAAGGAGTTCCGGTGGAGTGTATTAGGAGTTGTCCAGATAGTCTCCCCCGCAACCGAAAACACTCCAACACTAATAACAACTTGTGAACTTTATAACCAGGACTTACTATAAAGGTCTCTGACGTAAATAATATAACAAAACAAGGGAGAAATTCTGGCAACAATTCAAGTTTTATTTCCTCTCTCGGAATCATTTCGAGCACGGTTCATTATCAGTTTTATTAGAAAAGATTGAAATACAAAATGAGGATACAGATGCGACTAGGGATAAACTAGGTTAGGACTAGATCCAGTGCTAGGCAGTTAGTGTTAAAACACATGAACCTTTTGTCAATGGTTACTACAGGGAGAACCCTGACTAGACTATTCATACAGACAAGGACAATGACAGCGAGGTTAAGCGGATCAGGAATCAGTTACAACTAACCTGCCCTATAAATAAGGTTCCATTCAAATGTACATTCATTGGCAGATGTAACGTATAAATTATATCCACGACATAGATAACATGAAATTATGAGTTTCTTCTTTCTAATACAGTAAAAGTTATTTAATACGCTTAGAAACGTCGACACCACGAGTAACAGACGAATGTAACTAATACAAAACTCACTACAAACGTTTCCAAGAACTACATTATCGTAATATATCTTCACAGACAATACTTTAAGAATTATTCAAAACTTTGTCAAAATTTTTAACATCCAACATTATCAAAGACTGTACAATATTTGTGAAACTAAATTCGACTTGAATATTATTTTTTGTCAATAGCCAAGACCAAGATATTAACAAAAGACAGTCATCATCACCACATTATTCACGAAATATCTAGACTATAACAGTACACGATCTTAACATTTCATCCCAGCATCCAACATTATAGAATACTGTGCAAGGCGTGTGTTGTTTTAATAAGCAAAATCAGGGCGATCAAAAAAAGAAATTATT
Organism: Mopalia kennerleyi; assembly: GCA_034783855.1. NCBI lineage: Eukaryota > Metazoa > Mollusca > Polyplacophora > Chitonida > Mopaliidae > Mopalia > Mopalia kennerleyi. The sequence goes on along the minus strand of JAVFBX010008890.1, from coordinate 16,800 downwards.
GTGAAATACTATCTCAGACCATTTTGTTTTTCATGAATGTTCGACTTATTGGCTTACTGACGATCAACCATTTTGTATAGGAATTTTTCCTATTATTATATATTCAGAAGTTGATAGTTGACAGTCTGGTTATGAAACTATTCCTGTGTTTAAATGACATGGAATAAGTGACAAAATAGTCCACTCAAATTCCATGCCTTTAAAATATACTGATATATTTACCGATGTTCAGAGCGATTGTTTCTCTTTTTTTCTCCCCATTTTGATTCGATAAGAAGACAATTACAGATTCGCTATCTCATCGGTGTGACATATTCGGGTAGGACTAGACAATTAAAAAGAGAGTAGCGTTTTTTTGAATGCCAGATAATAAAGGAAACCACACCAATTTGTAAATTTACGAGACCTTTAAATAAAGCCTTCTGGTTGGTCCCTTAGTCTAAATTTGCTTCAGACAAAAGTCAGCACCATGGATCTGTATGCATGACAATTTGGTAACTACGGACAAGACTAGCTAATTGTTGTGTTCAGTATGCCAAATTCACAGTAAATCGCTTCTATTTTGCTACTTGGCATTATTTTTTCAAGGATATTTTGGGTTGGTGCTTTGAGAAATAATGTGCATGCTATAGACATGTTTTATTAAATACTTGTACGCATTCAATTGTGGTTCATTTCTTTTTAAAGACGTATGGATAAACATATTTTTAACAAGTTGTCAACCTCTCTTAATAACAGAAATGCTACACAAATTTATTTTTTTCAATCAAAACATGTTTTTCCAGAGCTATTTACTATTAAGTACTGAGTTTTATGAATTTAATTCTTTCGCCTATCTATACAGACATTTTAGTCGAAAAGTACTGTCTATAATATAATAAGATAAGAATCCATACGATTTCAATAAAATGTTTCCAGCTTATCGATTTAGAACACATACAAAAGTTAATAACAATATAAAATGAATACCATCAAAACAATTGTTAGAAGATGTTTTTAACATTGCCTATAACTTAGAATCAAAACATAATTGCACAAAAAGCTAGAATACAACATAAATGTTTGGATGTCATGTTGGAAAATGTTAAACTTATGAAAAAGAATCTACTGTAGCATATTTTCGCCGAATTCCGGTAGGCTTAAGTGCTCTCAGAATACTACCTATACAATCATTTGCGTTTCTTAATCAGAAAGAAAATGTTGCCAAATAGTTTATACAATAACAACCTTATTTCAGGAAGTAGGACCAATACATCACAGAATACAGCAAAACTTCTTTTATATACAATATTAGTTCGAAAACATACAACTAAACTTGCTTTAGTTTATGTAGAGATTAAATGGGCTCATAATACGTGTCCTATGTACAATATCATATAATATACGCGCTAGTTTTCTCCAAGCACATTATAGCTCAGTGGAGAGCCAATAGACATTTACAACTTACAACAACAACAAAAAACATTCATGAAGGCCCTTTATGGGAGCAAATCTTTGGTATATTAGGATAAATTGTTTCAGAAATATTGAAACAGAGGTCAGTACAGCTAGCTTCTCTGTCCGTCATTAAATAATGATGAAAATGATTCTAATTGTTGTGAGCAAACACTAAGACGGTGGAAACTACCAATAAATGAGATAGTAATCGTGTGGTGCAGTGTACACAGTAACAGGGGGACTGTTTGTGCAATGTAGGTGACAGGCAGCCTACTGATCGCTTACTGGGTACCCACAGCCAGGCCAGTAACCAGTACAATGGACAGAATATAATACATCATTTAAAAGAACATTAGCTTTACATCATTTGCCCTCACGGCCTATACAAAAATAAATCTATTTTGTGACTAGCTACATGGACTTATCAGCAGGTACCAGGTAGCGCCCCCTGTTGGCCAAATACAAACTCGTCTCTACTGGGACGAACTATGAACACCACCAAAAAGTTAAATTATCAACAAAAAAAGTACAAAAAATATTGAGCTTTGCATCAGCCAGCTGATAACACAAACAGCCCAAAACAGTCCTGCAGTCCTCACCACTTTGGACGAATACACGGTGGAGCAGCTCAGGCAAGACACAGTGAAATTACAAGCCACACACTTTCAAAGTGTTTTTGTCAACGAAAAAAAAAACTACAATGGTAAACAAAAAAAGGGGAAGGTAACAAATGATATGATGATACACTAGGGAGCTAGCTATTCAATACTGTATGATTAGAAACTGAAGCGAGTTTATGGTCTCCACCAGGTGGCTAAACTAGCAGACATCAAGCACAAAGAGCTCGTCACCAAACGTAATTTACAATACCCAATCCACACAGCGAATTGCATTGCTGATTCAATGCCAGTTAAATGCTTCAGTGTAAGCAAATGGTCTATACTTGGAATATTGATAAAGCAGAACATCCAAACAACTAGCTAACTATGACACAGCGGCTGAGTTGGAGTGAATACAGCCCTGTGGATTGGGTATTACTCATTGGGGGGGGGGAGGGGGGATGTCATTGACAGAGGGTCATCACCACCAAAATTATTATAATGAAAACAATGATTTTCACCAAAACCATATTCGCTAAGCATCAGAACCATGCTGAATAACGCCATGTTAGGTATCATCAGTCCTATAGGGACTCTCATGATATTAGTCATGGTCACAGTAATGATGAATATCATAGTTATCGTCATATTGAATACTTTCAAATAAAAGAATGGTCATACTGATCACCATGCAAAGTATGATGTTCATCAACCATCCATGGTAAAAATGAAAATGAAATAATGAACAATAAATGTATCTTGTGATTGTGGTCTCCAAAAACGTTATGAAGTTGGTCCATTGAAACTTTTGGTAAGCTCCATGGCCTATGGTGTCCAAGGTGACAGGCTACACGGTGTCATTAATGTCTGTATCACTCACCCAGTCACAGATATCATACCACTTATTGTACCACTTGTTGGTGAATGCCACCTGATTCCTGATGACCGTGTCAGCCTGCTCAAACACCTCATTCCGCCACACATCCTCTCCTTTAATAAAGTACATGGAGTAATCTTTGTAGGAGAAGTAGACAGAATCTAGATTGTTTGGCAGTGGTCTTCCGCCTGGTTTGGCAGGAAACTCCTCCCGAATATCTCGAATCCTCACACAGCACCCCCTGGTTTCCTCGGGTTCTTTAGGGTCATACACATACACCTGAAGAGAGAATATAAACAAACATAGAACATGTATTCCCAATAAATAATCCCCTAACTAAAATTCCGTGAATATCTCCCGATGTTAAATATATCATAATCTGGGTTTTTTAAGAGCAATACACACATCTTAACAACAAATCACATGATATACAGCATATGTGACAGAATATGTAGTATACACAAATACATAAATATCAGTTAAATATACCCAACCTCAAAACTATTTACATTTATTATCCAATTTATCCATTAGTCTATTAAGAATAGAAAACTATAGGTGTTATTCGTCATTACTTTATTTGTTTAAGCATATAGTACAATGATATGGACAGGACGGTTTCTGTAGCATAAACAATCATTGAAACCCGTTGCCAGTAAATATAATTCTATTTTGAAGAAAGAAAAGGGAAAACACACCTTTGAGCCTTTGAAGAAATAAATGTTTTTATCCCTCATATCAAAGAAGACAGTATCAATGTTAACGGGTATTGCTTCCACGGAGTCGTTTTTTGCCGGAAAATCAGTTCGAATAAGACGTGGCCAGCCGTCCACCACTTTATCTTGGTCGCTGTCATACTTGTAGTAATGCTCACCTATACACAGAGAGGAAATGACAGAACATAAAAACAACATGATAACGTACTATTTTCATTTTGAAAATATATCACGGTTCAACCAGGCCACAATCCCACTGATAATATTCGATAAAGGGTAGTAACTCCAGACGAAACATACAGTTATACTCCATAAGTACTTTCTTCTCATCATTTTTTAAATTTCATACAAAGATTCTTTAAAGCCGTGACTTGATATAGCGAAACATAAAGTTAAGCTAGTTCTGTATTCACAAAACAACCACATTGATATTAACCACAGGAGTATGGTCCAATACATTCCTCATAGTATACATCAATATTCTCTTATATTTCTTCCCACTACACGCCCCCCGCCCCACACACACACACTTACCCATCTCAAAACGGACACCCTTATCTCCCTCCAGTCTCGTTTTCATTCATGCAGCAAACAAAACGGTTTCTTTAAAAATGGTTTTATTTTTCGTTTCAACCTACCTTTGAAGAAGAATGCTTCGTTAACCACAGTATCTGTCCGCCGGTTGTAGAACCACATGTGAACATAGCCATCCAAATTCCCCGGTAACGTTGTCCATTCTATGGGTATAAAGAGAGGATCCCCAAACCGAGTTCTGTTAGCGTGGTTTTCATACATCCAATAACGATTTCCACGGAAAAAATACGTGTTGTAAATAAACTGGCTGTTTGCCTTTTTCCGTACCCAGTCAAATACAATATTAAAGGATCCTTTACAGACACCTGTTTGAAATGATAAAAAAAAGTCATGAATTACACATACATTGCCTCTACTTGTTTATCTGTCTTTCCCTTAGTAAATTAATTGCATCATAAATACATAGACTTTGGATTCTCCAGCCTAACAATACTGTAGGGACGCTGCGGACGCACCATATATTTACTCAAAGATCTGATTAAAACAAAGTTTGTTTCATGTTTGAGAATGAAGATTCCTGATTATGTGTAGAAAACACGGACATACTTTCAGATCCAAATATCGCGTGGCATGCATCTGTCCTTTTCTTTTATGTGGATGTAATGTCACACGTCAAATTAGTATATTTGATTTGATATATTGAAAAAAAAGATTTTGCCTTGCAATAATGAACAACTAGATTTATTTGAGAAAGGATAACATGCTGTACGATCGTACATACTGAATCAACAGTTTTGTACCTTTGTCATGTAATACAAAATAACCTCACGACTAACAGTAAACACTTGTAGTAAGAGCCATAGTCTATTTGAGTACAAACCATATATTTTCTGGACTTCTTTACGGTCCTCCCATCCCAGCTCGAAATCGGGTTGTGGAGAGAAATGTTTGTGGTATATGGCATACATGATTGAGTAAGACTTGTTTGTGTGGGCCAGGCCCAAGACATGGCCGATTTCATGGACAGCTACTTTCAACAAATATAACCCGTCTTCTGTATAGGTGTTGATAGATTTGTAGTTCTCGTCATCGTCTAAGTGAACGTTACCCACATGCCAGGAATGCGCAACTTCTCCGCCACTGCCGTCAAATCGCATTGGACAGTTTTGATGAGGACCTACGAAACAAAGAGTAATGCTTGAATACAAAAGTATAACTATTCCAATGTTTAAATAAAAAGGTAAACTAGCACAGCGGAACCTAGTGCTTTCAGCAAAATATATATTCGACGTTTCGTCCGATTAACCTGTTGTTATTTTAAATTAATTAATGTTGTTTTACTCAAATTACCTCCCCCCTCGTGTTCCCAATTTTCCAGGGTACAACCAAAAAAAATTCACAAATAAGTGTACTGGTGAAATATGTTTAAAATTTGTTTACCTCTTCCAAAAGCGATTTCGATATCGATTTCTCTGATATCGCTGAGGGTATCTTCTTTAAATTTCAATGGTATCACTTCGCTCCACATTCGGAAAGCCAGGTCTATCGTAGCTCTTTGGTCCTGCACAGGAATCCGAGTACTGTAACCAGAGTTCAACAAACGCCACTTGACACTCTTCTTCTGGAACATTTGAGCTGTACCAGTCCTATTGTTTACCACAATTGATCGTTTCTTGCGATCTTTTTCACTCACGGGTTCATAGACCAACGGATCATCTTTGGACATATTCTCAATATATTCTTGAAGCATTTGCTGCCGCCGTTCGAGCGCGACGTTTCGAACTTTTCTAGGTGCGATCACTTTCATTAGCTTGGAGTCTTCTGGGGATCTCCGCCATAACCGTGTACTAATACTACTGGGTAACTCACTCGGCAAATTACTTGAACTTCTTTTTTGTCTGATTCGTTCCTGGTCGGTCTTGCTCTGCTCTGGTAACGCTCCGTTGTCCTTCATGTCCGGATTTACTACCTCTTCCTCGCTGTCCTTATTTCCACAGCGTGAATTGCTCATGAATTTAAGCGTGTCGCCGTCTAAGACGCCAGTCAAATTGAGCTGATATTTGTTTTGATAACGTTCAATCCCTTCCCTAAGCTGAGTTGCATTACAAATGGAATCCATGCCACCTTCCTCGCCTATAACGACATCGGAAACTTTTCCCACACGGGAGTCGGATCCCGGGTTCTCAGAAATAACTCCAGGAAAAGGAGCTTGCCGTTTCCGACGACCTATCCGACACTGTAAATAACCATACTTTTCTAGTTGTTTCTGAAATCCAACGAGAACAAAGTTTAAAAAACAGCACGGTTACTTTTTATTGTTTCACTTTTGTTGACGAAATAATTCTTCTGATAAGTCACTTTTGATCTGATATAATTTTAAGTCGTTTAAAAAGCTACCATAAAGCGTGTTTACGTAATGTTAAGATAAGACTCTGTGAGTCGATACCTCCATGACACAGGAAGCTTAGACAATTTCCTGAACTAGAACCAAGATATTGCGTTATATCTCTTATAGCTTTTTTTTTGCTATGCTTTGATGTTGTCCTTTTTATATTTGACAAAAGCCCTGGCTTTTAATAACAAGAATATTCAAATTTCGATCTTTCTTTCGAAACTATGTTTTCGGCTCTTCTGTACATAGATTTTCGTGGAGTTACATAGAGCAGGAGTATACATCATCGTTACGCCACAGGCATCAACTAAGCTAAATTTTAATTTATTTAATTAAGTTTTGAATCTATTGAACAGCGGTGAATTACCTCAGTCATGGACCGTATTGTACCTGGTCCACAAAGTAGTATTTGCAGGGAATGGGAATTTACAATACATTGTTATGAAATGGATCTAAGACAGTGTGTGGATTAAGGCAGAATTGAAAACTTAGTCGTCATTAACCTAACTAATTGATAGTTCACACCAATCTGACACAGAAATATTCGCCTAACAAGCCAATCATCAAAGTAGGTTAAAAGTCATTAATAAAAGCTGGGTGGTCCGGAGATAGGACACGCTTAGCATCCTCAGTATTACAGTGAACCCTATCCAAAGATCAACATATAAGGGCGACCAATACTAAGTTAGATGAACAACAGACTTCATGTACAGCTCTAACATAACACCGATCCTACAAAAGTTATCACTATTTATATACTTTCAAGATAACCAAGTCTTACATATTACATAAACCAGTTAAGCTAGCGTTAGACAGATTGATGGATGTTAACCAGTCTTACATCTAAGGTATATACCAAAACTCCACCGTTACCCTTCAAATAACAATATACTGAAATACTCAGCTTGCTTATTTTAAGCTTATATCCTAGATAATGCAAAGTATTTAAGAAATTAATCGATAAAATTTCGTACTTTTTCTTCTTTAAAAATATAATTTTGTTGACTTTTAATTCAATTCATTTTTTTTTTTCAAAAATATTTAACAGATTAATTTCTGTCCAATCTATGGGCAATTGTTTATAACTCTGATACATTTGTTTGACATCATTTTAATTTAGGTTGAAAATTTTTCCAAACATGTATCGGTTTCAAACGTTTCCATAGCCTGTTTGAAGCAAATTTGTTTTTTGAATATCTATGAGGTGAGCCACACAACAAAAGGTAAATTATTGCACTATAATAAATACACATAAATACTTGCCCCTTGGCTGTAATTTTTTGTTATTCTACTTTATCAAGTTTAATAACTATATTTTATCATATTTAGTGTCTCCAGGACTGGTGTTATAAACAGTTTAGATATCTTATAATATGTTTGAAGATACAGGTTAATTGGTCATTAGACTAAGTCAATGGCATTCTTTACACAGCTAGATCAATCATTTCCGTTAAAATACTGCTATACCCTTTAAATCAATGGTTAACTTCACATTATAAATTAAAATTATAGTTTTGATCTTTGCCTAATTTCATACAATACAATAAGAGACTTGACCATTGGCTAAGTTAGCATAATATGATATATCTTCCTTATGATTGACTATCTCCACATAATACCATCCTTTTGACGGCTGATTAATTTCGCATAATACGTCTACCTATTTGATCATTGACTAACTTCGCATAATGCATTCATATATACTTGACGATCGACTGACTAACTTCGCATAATACAATTATATATACTTGACGATTGACACGTGAATCCTAAATGGATTGGGTTTTCGGGGTTTCTGTGAAGTATTGCTCGAAAATATCCCTGTTTGCAAATGAAGAAAAAGGGTTACACTCACCATTGCTTCCTGAGAGTTCTGTACCGAGTAGACATGTGCATTGTTCTCGTAGAGGCTTTGGTCCTGGTGGAATCGACCACGGAAGAACTGCTCCCCTTCGACACACACTAGTAATACCCACACAGTGGACAAGTATAAATAGATGATTTGTTTTAGCTGTCCGGCCATTCTTGCCTGGAGTTACTGGCGATGGCAAGTTGTTAGTAGGAATGTACAAATAGCATTAGCCTGTTGATTAAGTCCAGCACCAGCTCTGTGCCTGAAAGGATCTAAGGGTTTATATTTCAAGTGAAAAGGAACGTTGCGGATCTGAACACGTCACGATGCAGTCTCTTTATCTATTGAAACAAGAGTGAAATTTGAGAATAGGAAATCAATTGCGGCCAGTCCTACAAGGGCGCGAACTTTACTTTCCAATATGGCGCCGTCCAAACAGTTCGGTAGGTCTGCTGATGATTCGACGGACAATCCTTTTTTCCTACAAGAAGATAAATCAGAGAGTTAACCAGGGGTTATTGTATACCCTGAGAACAGTGAACCACTTTCACACCTTCATTCATTCACGTTTAAAGATACACTGTGAGTACAACTAATATCAGCTATAGTAAGCTGGCAGGGAATCAATTAAAGTGAGGGATGTTTGATTACTTAAGGACAGTCGGAAGTCAACAACTGCCATTTCCCTACGGTCCAAAGTGTTATATTTCCTCTATAGTAGTAGTTGAGGATCTCATTTGAATGAGATTTTACCGGTCGTTGATTTGGCCAGTCTACTATTATACGCTTAAAGAGACGTGTGTGAGTAAGTTTGAAACTCCCGTTAGCTGACTCCATTTTAGACGGCAGTCAGCTGAGCTATAAAAGAGATCGCTCTGACCTGGGTATAGTGCGTAATGAGCTGACATTGTGCGAGATATTTATAGGTGTCACCAACACTTCAGACTAGGACAGTCAAAAACTGAACGCAAACATAGCATTATAAGAGTACGTCCTTTCGATGAGTCAGAAACCGAAAACTAAGTTTCCATAGCTTCACAATGTATCTGAGCCACTATAATAAAATCAGGTTGAAAACTCAAAGCTACATGCTTGCAACACGACTATACGGTATTACCCATAAATACCACGTTGAGACTGTCGTTCGGTTAGAGCCAAGCAAATACAATAGAGTGTAACCTCTAAAACGATATACCCTGTGTCTCATCCTAATAAAATCTGACACAGTTTTCACACGTGTCTGTATAAATCTGAACATTAAGATGCTTATCACGCAATGGTTATGTTCAGAGACTGGAAGCTCTACAATGTCCAGACGGTCTGTCTCGTCCAGTACACCGCTGTAGAAACTGATATGACTAAAAACCCATCAGCCCCTAATTGCTTTCAGGATTTGCATCAAATGCTGAGAAGCTTTTACGTGTGTGGGTGGCCATACAGAATGACTTTCTCTCTCGGCCGGAGAAGAAGGGCAGAGATAGATATTAGGGCTGTAGGGAGCGGGGGTGGTCAGATCGCCGATAAACTTTGTGACTAGTAATATTTATGGCTGTCAAACGTTAAGAGAGAACTGTTTCACTTTTAGAGAAAAATAGTATCAGATTGAAGGGCCCATATGCATGGGGGCGGGTGTAAATCATCGAGTCTATCGGTTACGCAGTCCCTGTATAGATTTACCTGAGTGGTAAATTATACACAAAAAACAGCGCTTTAAGTTCCGTATGAATAGACCGGCTTTACGTTCCCAGCAAAGACCACATCCCATATATCGTATCTTACACACAACCTTAATAAATATACTTCAATAGTCTGGCCCAATTTACATCTCTGACTGAATCATCTATGTGAAAGTCTCAACACATATATGTCCCACCATGCGTCTTTCTCGATACGTTTAAAGGAACAAAACTGTTCCAACCCATCACAAATAAAGATAAGGGACTCTTGAACGTAGTGATTAATAAATGAGCTGAACATAATAAGGGTCGTTTAAACATATCTTCACTTTATACAACTAGAGTGTATATGTGCTTGTCACTTTCTGAATGTTCAGGCAAGTAGCCCACATGTGATACACAGATTACACACAAACAGTCGCGACGAATCAAACGTATAGCAAAAAGGAGCACGAAATCCGTACTGTTCTGAGTGCAAACCATGGGTGGTGGCCTCTCCATATTTCCCGTGTCGTGTAGGGCTGGAGTGGAAAACATCCCAGAACAATATCCCCGTGTTCCGTTCCTGAGGCGAACGTCCTTAAACAACACCAAAGTTAAAAAGGTTTTCGACTTCCAGAAAAAAACCCTATAATATCAGTCATTCACGTATCTACAGGCAATGCCCCACCCTCGACTTCAACTTCAATATGATGTCTTCTGAAACTTTGTCGTCTATTGCATTAAATCCCACTAGGTTTTGTACCTTACTACTTTGTTACTATAATGTCCGAATGCCCATTTTCACAAATATGCCGCATAAACAGACTGACCAACACATGGGAGATTGTTAAATCTCCACAAAGACGTCTGGTGTGAGACTGAACCACAACGGCAGAGAGGGGTTTAAATGTGTAGAGGTTGGGGTCAGTGAAGATAAGGATGCGCTTCGCCATGCAGTCTCTGACATTCGCCAGTCCAAAATAACCACATCTCTTCAGCAATCTGTTTGTTGGAGGAGAGTAAGTTTGGAGGCTTTTCTTACCCCGACTCTATAAGCACCCCTTGTGACGAACACAAGGTATCGGAGGTATGGTTAACTGCAGCACACGGCGCTTAACACGTCGCTAACCAACCAAACCAACTACAAACTTAGCCCTTCAAAATACCAGCCACACACAAGTCACGAATCGCGCCACAAAAATATTTTAAAATACCAAAGAAAAATCGCACTCGCACAATTTAAGATTAAAGTATTACGTCTTTTCTCAAAACAATGAAATAGGACAACTTAGCTGGCTACACATACTGGTTTTGACAGCATCTGTTAATGGAGCTTTAAGATTCCCCTACCTCGATATCTGTTCTCTATGCCTCAATGACTGCGCATTTACACCCAGGCGCAATATAAGGCTCAGTTCAACCTCATGAATGAATGAATGACCAGGTATGAATGAGAGTTAACAGCGTTATAAGTTGAGAAACCAAATGTATCCCATTTCTTCAACTAGAGCTTAAATTTAGTTTACTCTATTGGCCCAGAAATATCGAGTAGGTTGTACCTAGTATACAATACTTATACATTACTACGTCTTCGATCGTGGTCTGTGTAAATTATCGCTAAATCCTTCAAGGCTACTTAACCTATGTCCAATAAAGCCATCTCTCCGACATCCGCTATCCGACTCATATGGCATGTGGGTAGTAGAGATACCGCAGAGAAGACGTAATATTTGCTGGCAGGTATGTGAAGATTCTTCTCCAGTTCCCTTTAATCACACCGTGGATCAACCGTCCAGCTTCTACTGGAATTTCCCGAACAGAAAACACGATGCATGACATAAGTAGAATGGTCCATCCATTGAGTAAGCAAGGGTGAAGTGGCCAGACTGTTAAGCCTGTAGAGACAACCTGTTATGGACCACACGGTTCTCATTAACATGTCTCGCAATGACTTCGAGCTGCCAACTAACACGCTACCACTCACCCACTAAACATTTATAACTAATATCAACACATTAATATGTCAAGAGAAATATGGCCTACACATTTACCCAATCTGGAAGTGTAATCCGTTGAACAATTGGTGAAGCTTAAGATGAACTAAATCGTAATTGGAACTGAACAGAGAGACTAGAAGACTAACATATACTATACATCTACGCTGTTGGAGAGAGCTTGAAGTAGCGATTCATACTAATGGGTTAATCAAACTCTATCATAATAACGTCAACAGCTCCCTCTATATCACCTGTCGAATGTTCAGATTTTGATTAGAGGTAATTAAATGGACTTCATAAAAACGGCTACTTTGTAAACCAGACATGGTTCCGATAGACAATCAGACATGCTTTATTAGTTTTAATAAGAATTTGGCAGGCTAAATATTTACAGTGTTGATGCAACATGCGAAGAGTTCGATTCTCTGAATGGTTCACTCTTGATGATACAGGAAAAGAAAGGACTTTTGAGTACGTTACATATTAAACTTATTCAATTTATCATCTTCCACTCCATAGAATACTCTACAAGCCCATCTGTTAAACAGTCATGCAAAGAAATAAACTTATCACTTGAAACAGTAGGCCCACAGTTATACGCGTCTATTCTTTTAATAGTAGATACTTATAGTTAGATTTAACAAATGTAACAACTTTGTTTAGTATCGGCATTTCAATAAGTTTGAACTTTTTAAATCGAACATTTTTTTTTACTGAAGTGGTTTTTTTTTAACGAATACATAAAAACGATACTCAGTCTGTCCTTTTCAAATCGAACATCGCAACAACACAGAAAGACAACTGTATAGTTTCGTATCTACAAACCTTGTACTTAATGACTTCTACAAGCACATAAGTGAAACGAGTTGTAACATTAAACTATTTCATGTGACCGCGAGTTTCTATCCCACGAGGATACTTACAACAGACAGTTTTCCGACAAATAGTAGGTGGTAAATATCAGGAGAAGCTAGTTAAATTCTGACTTCCGATGATTTAGCTCGTTTAAAGACCTACCTGAAGAAAGTAATGTGGCGATCTGGGTTAGTGCTTCCAAGACGATCTAGACTAGCTTATTGGAACTTTGCCGATTTGTCTGCTTAGACTAGACATTGCGTCATTTTACTTACGAGGCATCGAATATAACAGCCTGAGAGAAAAGCTCTTTATTTTATACTAAACCCAATCCATGACATCCGCATTTAAAAAAAACAACTTCATGGTCAAGATAGGAAGTCAGACAAGCCATACTTGTAGCCGGACAAGAACGTCGCGACACACTATAAACAAAGAACCTGCAGACAACTTACACCACTGACAAAACAATAAAATGAATAAGTAAGGCGGCGATAAAATACCCACACAAACTGATAACAACATTAACAATCGGTATAGTCCGTGACTGGACAAAACTGACTATGACGACTTGAGTTTGTCATATGTAGGGAGGATAATACGAGACGCCCTTTCTGAATCACAGCCTAATAACCCTTACTGATTGTTACTTGTAACTAGATGACTTTATAAAAAAAAGACAAACTTGAATTCATGATGATGATCAATTGTAGTAGAATTCGGAAATTGTCCTGAATCAGCGTATACATGTTTCGATACATATCCGGCTCTAACAGTGCAAATATTATCTTGGTATTATACCTCTGCACATATAAAACAAGTTTAGGGGTTGATAAAATCAAATGTTCTGGCAAGTTGCCCTTAAAACATACTGTATCCACCAATTTTAAGGAGGAAATATTCAATTTCAACAGAAAAAAGACTCAAGCTCAACAGAAAAGCATTTAAATTCGTCCTTACATGATTTGGTGTGTAAGAAATTGACTATCATTCGGCGTTAAAAGTTTACTTACAGGAGCATCGTCCCTGGACATGATGGAGCTGTCACGCAAAGACGATTTGTGTTGATTTGGCTCTGCTGACAAAACTGTACGTATTCACAAATTGAAATGTTCTGCCGAATCGCTGATTACCAAAAAAGGAAACACATTTATCCTATTCATTTCGAATCTTGGAATTGCCTACATACATGTTCGATTTTAGAAAATGCAAACTTATTTGCTTATTCACACAAACTTATTCACACATGGATGTGATTATTCAATACAAGCTAAATTGCCATGAGCATAGCAGATGATCAGAATCGATATATATCAAGTTTTAATGTTTATCGGTTTATTATTGTGTTATCTGCAATACATATCATGTAAATAAATGCATATTGGCGACCGTAGCGGTGCCTTGAATTCCTGTCGACCATAATGGTGCCTTGAATGCTAATCCTCTCATCGGCTTAGCAAGAAGAATTTACATTCCACGTTCAAAATTAATCTTGCTATTTGTTTTGAATTTGATCGTTTTCGTGGCATATGTTGGAGGGACAGATAGTTCCCTTACAGTGGTTATGGACAAAACATGGACATTTCAAGTGTTTTTCATTCCAAGTCAATAATAAACAGAGTATAAACAGAGTATATACGATAGAATCGTTTGTGCCTTAGATGCGCAATCTAAAATCCAACCAGTATTTGTAAGTAGAAAATTATAAATAACTAAAAAGCATAAACTCTTCGAAAGTCGTTATGTCGAGAGTAAAAACACGCGTTATTGTTATTGAAAACATTGCGGTGACCAATCATTTTATATTATAAAAAAGGGAAAAGACAAATTCAACATCTATCGGGTGATCTGTCATTGTACATGAGGCCCAGTAGACAACTCCCTCCAAATATTTTGGAAAAGATTCATCAGGCAAAATAATAAAGCATCATTGTCATTAAAATCAACGTATACAAATTTCGCTCTGATATATTTCAAATGATGAATGGAAAAGTTCATCATGATTAAATTTAAAAAATATATAAATGATTTCCTAATAAAATCATGCGGCACATACAGCGACCAATGAATCCACAACACAGATGTTAATTAATATCTCTTTTGGATTCAAAAATAAGGTATTCAAATAAGAGCTTTTTAAAAACTTGAAAAAGTTATAAAGTTACAGTATAGTAACTCTATGTAAGCAATCTTACCACAAGGCTGTTCCGAAAAAGGTGTTCGAGAGTCTTCAACAAGAACTACCCAAATCCTAGGATTTACGAGAGTTTTATACGGACACTTAACCTTGAATTAAAGAGTTATACACTTACAGGTCATGTTTGCACAGAAGATTGTCCAACATATCGAGATTCGCCAGACGTTATAGTATAGGGGCTGGACGTTACGCCTTCATAGGTTGAATGAGAGCTGGGTTATACAGACTCATGAATGACATTCTCTCCACCCTTATATTTTGTCAACTTAAGCACGCGTAAACTCACTGTCGAACATATATCTACAATGTCCTGATTTCTAACAGGCCCATGCGTAGAATACATACACGCTATCTGTACATCAACAATATCTCACTATCTATGCATCAACGCTTGATACAGCTGGTAAAATTAGCCAGAACTGTACTAGCAAACTGTATCATGAACATATTTACGAACATGAAATGCTAATAAAAAATATCTCATTTTATATTAGTTACAAAAGTACTGTGTCAGCTTGAATAGTACTATCGTCTATCTATTAACACAATTTTGCCGGGTAAAAGCATAACAAAATTATACCGACCCGCAAATCAAATTATATGTTTTACCTGCCTAAAACGAGGAAGGTATACCACTTCACCTTTGTCTTTAATATGACGGGGACAGGTGAATAAACTAGAAAAAAAATTATTTTCCAATTTTAAAACTATACTGTACTTATGTTAAGGTTGGTAAACTTTCTGAGCTGGCTTTTATACCGAGATAAAAAAAATGTTTAAATTACCTCACGACAGAAGCAAAGTTTGTTACAGAATCGGTTTATGTACAGACACGAACTGAATCAAAATATCTAACCTTCCCAAAACACTCCAGCTAAATATCTTATTTACAACGTCGTAGGAAACGCGTCGAAAGTCACTACGAAAGAATCGTAGTAAATTCAGGATGCACAGATATAGATTTATAGCTCGGGGTAAGCCAAGCTAGTGAGTCAAGATACACACTTGTTCAGTTTGTAACCCTGAGTGAGTCCTGACATACACTTGTTCAGTTTTGTAATTCGGGCGAGTCAAGACACACACTTGTTCAGTTTGTAACTCTAGGCGAGTCAAGATACACACTTGTTCTGTTTGTAACTCTAGGTGAGTCCTGACACACACTTGTTCGGTTTGTAACTCTAGGCGAGTCAATATATACCGAGTTTAAATTGATAAATCTAGCTGATTCAAAATACACACTGGCTATGTATATTATTGTTTTTGATTAAAGATACACAGTGTTTTTTGTTATACGCACAAGACACCAAATTGCCTTAGCCTGCATAAAGATACAAATGTGGCTAAGATGCAAGCTGGTAGTACAGATATACAAGTGCTTCAAATAAGATATAAAAGACACAACAGAAATTCAGGCATTTTCGCCAAGACCTGTCCACATAAGGTAAGGGAAAGTTTAAATGTAAATATTCACACAAGTGAGACGTCTTAAGGTTAATTGGTAAGTTATATTAGAGTGTAAATTTTTCTAAAATACTTTTTAAATTGGAAAACTATTTCGGACACTAAAAGATGAAGTGCTAAGTTTGTTTGTTTGATTGGGGTTTAACGCCGTACCCAAGGGTATTTCACTTATATGACGACGGATTGTCCACTTAACAATGTTCCTGGCCTAATTACGGTGGAAAA
>JAVFBX010008889.1:0-31995 GCA_034783855.1 Mopalia kennerleyi | reverse complement strand
TTACCCCCACCCCCCCCCCCCCCCCCACGATATGGTGTGATGAACTTAATGAATGTACGTCTGTAGAGTAATTACTAAATCGCAGACATAAAGTGTGTCATAAGTCAGTGGTAATTATTGCGGACCGCCTGATGTGGAAACTTAACACCCCAGGCCGGATTTTACAGGTCAAATGTCATAGAAAACAATTTAATAATGACAATTTTTTTTGCCCCTTAGCTCGAAGATAATTAAAATTATAAACTATTTTTAAATGATTAACTTGGGACGTTAATATGTTTAAAAATAACATAAAAACATCAAGATACATTCAGCTTTTTAAAAAAAATTTGTTTTTTTTAAATTTTTTTTAATCGTATTGCAAAAGAGTCTAGCTTTGTAGGTCTCTGCATCTGCAATTTATTTGCGCTCAACCACAGTCCCTGGTTTAACATTATCCACGTATATCGAGTTTGCAACTTTGTGAAATTAACCAAATGGCTTTAAAAAATAGCACAGTTGCGAACAAAGGCATGTAGGCTTTCTTAGAACGCACAGTGGAAATTGACCCTAATTCCACCCTTAAGAATGATTAATGTCTTAGAGCATTTGTCCGTAGTTGTTAATTATGCTAGAGCCAGCTCAGACCATTTTCCGGAAGAGAACGCCTGACCACGGGAAACTAACATCTGTCATAAAGGAGGGCAATCCATGTTGGCTGAATTCTGGTCGTTTAAATGCTCATTATTTTCAGCAACCTTAGGATCCCACAAGGTCTTACATTGAACTTTAGAAAGCATGGCGATTACAAAGATTGATAGAAAAAAAGAGAAAACTTATAGAGAAACGAAAGATCACATTGAATCGATATTTAAAGACAGCTGTGTTGAACGAATACTACAAGTAAGACGAGATGGGACAGGAAATGCGACAGAGCAATAATCCTTTGCAGTACTGATCTATATTATTATTACATGTTTTGTCTTCTAACATTGTAGAAAGTCGCGGGGACCGATTACTCACCGGCACGATTTGATTGGTCGATCATAGGCTGGACTATCCGCCTTCTTGCATTAATGAACCTAAAACAGACAAAAAATTTAAATTTATAACGACATTGACCGTATTTTAAAGACCTGTGGAAATAAAACAGAATTAGTTTGTTTATATAAGCAATTCCTTAACAAGCTGGATGTAACAATATATTCGACCAAGATCTACATAGGGGCCAATATTCAGCTCACGGGACAGTGTTTGGGGGTTGTATAATTATGTAAAGTTTAGTTTTCTCGCGCCTTGTTAAAATATATTTGATGTGATCTTCATGGAGATCCCAGTTTTTGTATTTGACAAAGTTTTGTGCTTTTATTGAGAGTTAGGGAGATGTTATGAATTGTTGTCTCTTGATTATCACACCTGCTCTGCTGTTGGCCTTAAATCACCAGCAGAGATGAGAACGATCAATTTTTCTTCATTACGGCCCGAGCTATGACACATTGGGAGATCTTCTCGATGGCAGTCGGGACCCTTCCTGCCCTCATCAACACACACTTTGATGAAGTCTAGATAGCTAAGTCCATGTTGAGAGATGCCATCGCCAAACTCGTCCAGTATATAGGACATTAAGAAGTGGAGAACGAGCGGGAAGCCCGGCGAGAAGGAATTGTCTATCTAGGATTTCTGTGGAGGGGTCAGTGTTTAATCTTCACAAAGGTCAGCCATCTCATCCCAGTCAGCATTCAGACCAAAGATTCGCCAATACGCCACCCACTTCCCTAGAACTCTTTAATTGCGCTCCGATGATTCCCCTAAATTCCACCGTCTGCCGATTGAGAGTTTCGAAGAAGAATAAAGATCGCTTATTGAAAGCCAGAAACCAATAGCTGTTTGGATATAGTGACCGAGGATTGGAAGCGCTGGTATGTTTTAACTATCGCTGGCAGATGCTAGTATGTGAAGACGTGTGTCAATAACAAGTTTGACTTTCTTTGGTGAACTGAAACATCTCCAGTAGAAGACGAAGTTTCGTAAGAATAATTGTTCAACGATAAATTCCCAGTTGTTTGGCACTTTGATACTAGACCGTGAAGTAACAAAAAGTTTGCCAAGAACGAGGTGGTGAGAAAGTTGGCCGAGTTATATTTGTCTGAGGTTTAGCGTTACATTTCAGTAACAAGCCAGCTTGTCAGAGAGATTCTCAGATGGAATGATTAATTGTTGGGTACATGAGTTTGGCGCCAGGCTGGGCCCAGGCCAGCCAGCTGCCTGCTCGCTTTGCTACAACAACTGTTCGGCTCTCATTAACGTTCTAACCCCCTGACCCAACACTTGGCGATCAGCGGCCTTACTACTAAAAGTCAGATAACTGTCGGGCTATTGGAACTGGAAAACAGTACAGTAATTAGAAAAAGGCCTTTTTTTGGTGATTAATGCCCTGTGTTGAGTGAGAGGGATATATTGCGGGCAGAAGAATCTAGCCAGACCACTCCATCTTGCAAATTACATCTTCATCTCCCATTATAAGATAGGGTTACGACTGGATACTAACCTAACTACTAGTTTCTTCCGCTATCATTACGGCTGATATAACAGTAATGGCTTCAGTCCTAATAGATAAGAAATCTTTGTCCGTATACCAAGAATCAGTCTGTAAGTTTATCACCAGAAATTCAATTCTGTCTTTGTATTTTTGCTTTACTTTGTCTCTCGGTGAACCATGTTTGAAACTGACCAGAGTGTATTTTTCTCTAGCCAACCTGGAAGGGGTGTCTGCCACCAACATGATGTACTACTACCCATTAAGGGGACCATTGTTAGGCATGGTTATACTGATCAGCCCTAAATTGCTCTTATATTCCGAGTTGTCTGCTAATCAGTGTTGTAGTTATTTCCCTCACGACACGAGAACGCCTGTAACGAAGCTAATACTAGCAAGCAACTGGTAATTACAGCATAAACATTGCTGAGACGCTTCGCTGTGTTCATCTGCCATTTAATGAACTTCCTGAAACACAGTGGTTAAGAATAAAAACAAAGATAATCACTCCGTGATAAAGCAGTTAACAAATTAGACTGAAAACAAAATCCTTAATAAGAGTAGATAACTTGCTCAAATCTTCTTCCAAATTCGCATATGTGATGGGAACAACTATGTTGATCTCAATAACAAAATATAATTTAAATTATAGTGTATTTTTCTTCTTTATTATATTTTTTCTACGATACCAGAATTTATTTATGAACTATAACATATCTTTTAAAAGTATCTTAATGAATATTGGGCGGATGCTAGATATGTGCGGTTTTGATGGGCGCATGGTGAATGTGCATGCCCCGGGGACGGGATGAGAAAAACATTCGGTGCTGATGTCATTAGGTTTTGTTTAATGTTGGTAATGGCATTACCGAAACCCTTCACTTCTGCGCAGAGCCATTCTTGCCAATTATCTTGGCGTTGCTATTTGGCACAGAATTGGATCAATACGTAGGCGATTAGCCATGCAGACTCGAGCTTCAATCCAGACTGCTAGGCTCCAGCGAACATAACAAATGGACAAAAGATACAATAAACAACATTTTTATTGACCATTATTGACCAATGATTTCAATTTTCCCCCTTATTGTTTTCTAGTGTGACCTATGTAAGCCTGAGGAGAGATCAGTTGGCTTCTATCCCAGACCAGACAGACAGCCAAGCACGCTAGTTTAGGATAAGCCAGGATTTTTTTCTTCCCATTTTCCCGCACATTAACGTCAATAATGAGTGCATTCAAAGCGGATTGTCTTATCTGAGACTGCTCTGACTAAATAAAATCTTCTTTTCTATGATTAATGAAGCCTCCTGCTCGATGTAACGGTTCTAATGTAGGAAACACGATAACATTTTTACTCCTAAAAATTACAACAAAAGCCTAATTGAAAAGATGACGGTTTACCTGCGGCCTCTTTTCCCTGAAGTTTATATATCTATATGTCCATAACCTTTCTGCCGTTTAATAGTTTGGCAAGACATTGCAGTTACTCATTTTTATATACTTTTGATCGTGACTTGTTGATGAAACCTAAATTTTGTTTTAAAGAGAAACCATCTAGTTGTGCAGCGGACCATTGTCAATAGGCTATGCGCACCGTGCTGTCTCAGGCATGTCAATCACTGGGCGATTATCCTCCAATTGACGTCTCTTCGACCTTTTTAACTTCGTTTCTGAGAATCTAGCCTGAAGCCTGATCTGCCTTTCCTGGTACATGCACTGTTAACCTTGTAATGGAATAAAGCCACCAGCAAACCAAACACTTTGGTTGAATTACGGGGATTGAGACGTTGGTAAAATACCACCAGTTTACCCATTAACCGGGCTTTTTCTCCACCAGGAGCAGCCGATGTTAACAATGTATCAATTAAAAAATGTTTTTCCAGTATAACCTTTCAAATAGTTAGGTACAGAAAAAAAACAAAAACATTAAGGCCCATGTCGCTGTATAGCTGTTGAGTATCGCGATAATATGATTGATTATGATTATATGTAGAGTTTACCACTCGGTTAAATATTAGGAAGATTAATGCAATCCGTATCCACAAAACACTGGGCACTAGGATGAACATTCAATATGTTACTGTAAGACCATCGTCGTTCAGTATTACGATCAAATTAAGTAACATTTATATAAATGAAACGCGAGTTACATTAACGTGCCTAGAGTTGGTTACGGTTTGACGAACATAAGTATGTACTTTGACAAATAAGTTGAGAATAATGGCACCAAAAAACACTAATTAATCATTCCAAAGTGTTTTTTCTGTTGGAAGTTCGAAGCTTGATTCAGTCACGTAGCGATGTGGATTTCACATGAAGTAGAAAAGGCGTTAACACGTGCTCCGAGCCTAGCAACATAAAAAATTCACCATGACCCAGGGCATTCAGCCCCTTAATGTGGACAAGACATCAAAGTTTCAAACGACCCCGTGAGCTAAAATATACTGGTGTCTTGGATGAACGCGACAAACCAAAACACAAACCGGCAATGGCAAGCAAGATACGGGAAGTAGACCATGCCTCCTTATCTTCTACTCTACAATTCCTCCTCTATCGGAAAGGTCTAGGGAACTGAGGTGGAAAAACAGTGCATGAGGGATTTGATGGATAGAGGAGGTGGTACTGGTTATGAATAGGTGAGCGACCCTAAGGCTGATTGCTGTTAATATCCTAAGTTTTCTACTGGTACTGATCTAGAACACAGGAAATGGGGAAGCATCTAATCATTAGACTAGGCTAGGCCCGTCGAGCCCTTTCCATGCCCCATGGCCATGCTAGCAGATCTTGCTTCCTGTGCCTAGTAGAGAATTTTGCCACCGATCCATTATTCATCAAATTCATCATTAAAAAGTTCTTGTATTCCCTTAAATCTCAGCACTGTCTGTTGTTTCCACTCGTTTTGATCAAGAATATTCTTTAATATCCAAAACGGTCTTCTCCACCATTTGAAACGTATAGCTACACATACGTCGTGAGGAACTTAATCGTGTTCCTATCTAAGTAAACAATACACAGACAAGAGCATCTCTTATCTACATTGAATTACATCGCCCTGGTAGGCAATGTTCAGAGCAATGATCAATAGTTGCAAAAACACTATTAAGGATTGTTTTGTCTTTGTTATTACTCGACAAATGGTTTGTCATCTTGATTTTACTATTACTTTTGTTTTTTTTATACATGAATTTACCACAAATATCAACCATATAATGTAAACCTAAATTGGAACAGAATCATCAAAACGCTGCTTAAATCTACATATGTTGAACGTTAATAAAAATAATGATAAGGTGGGTTAACAGGTCCCGTCATTTTTCATATGGAATCCCGTGAAATACAATATCTTCCATTGTCTTAACAGTGACAGTAACAGTAACAGTAACAGTGACAGTAACAGTAACAGCAACAGTCCAAGTTTGACATTAATAGGCGAATTTATTTTAAAGCTATTAATTTCACTGCTCAAACAATGGCTACATGTGCAATATTAGCATGTACTTGCCAGTGGTAGACAATTTCATCGTTGCAACGAAAGGATTTTACAATTAAAATAGGACTTTAGTATGTGAATTTGTTTGGAAGTTTTAGTGTTTTGCATATACATGGTTGAGTATCGCAATATATGCTAGGGGCGTGTGAATTTGGTGGAATATTATCGAATCTGTCATTGCAAGAAGCGGAAGATGTCTAGTTTTAAGTGCACTTTTAAGGGAGACAGTAAAATGATGCAAACACAGCTATGTTATTTTGCGGCGTTTCGTCAGATGCAATAGCATCCGTGGTTGTAACAAGAAGTTTGAAGTTAATCGACCAATTCGATGTAAAAATGTACAATTCGACATCCATATATTTTTAACAGGAAGAATTAAATAATTTAATCTGGAATTTATTTTCAAGCAATACTGTTCATAATAATAACTGGCGTGACAACTGAGGAATTGGGCAATGGTGGCCTAACTACTTTGTGGAATTGTATGACATCCAATGCTAAAAGTCGCTTTCACGGATACAAAGTTTATCGGCGAAGTTACCATATTCACAGTCACAGCATCCTTGTGGTGTAGGGAAGAGAGACAGAAGGAAGGAAAAGGAGGACAGACTGCAACAATATCAAGTCCCCTTTTAATAACATGCATGGCGGGGAACAAAAACGTTACTTTTGTATTTCTCATTCAACCACCTGAGTTAGATCATACCCTCTTGCTACTTTCAAACGTTCTGTTCCGTTGGGAGAACCTAAGATTAATGTTAGACTTGTTTGGCTTGGTGGGATAAGGGTAGCGCATTTAGAGCGACCTAGACGTAGCCCTGGGGAGAGTTTTATTTCGCTATCTACCAAACTGCTTCTCTATCCGCCTTATCTATGATAGGAGGACAACCAAGTGACAGCTAATGACCAAAACTGCTACTTTCTTCAGACGGCCCATACATCAACTCACTCTGTTTCGCTAAAGGCGTACACCATCAAATTGTACTTCTCCCAAAGGTCATCGAATGTGACCTCTTGGTTAGGGACATGTGTAATAAGACAAGCATATGAAGGAACTGTCCCATAATGAATGTAGAAGTTGACTGGTCAGAGAAAAAACAAACCACCGGAAAGGCCAACAAATCGGCCATTCGCTGAGAGGGGAAATCTTCATTCTGACCATCCCGATTCACTGTAAGCATTGACCTAGTAAATCCTAATCAATGACTAGACCTACACCATATCAACTTAATCTAGCCCTAATCCACCTGGCCTGTCAAAATACACCATAAACTGTAACCGTGACGGGAAGAAATCATCAGTGACATGTGCTGTCTAACGTCGACACTTTTCCTGTCCAGTTAACTGTCAAAATAGACTGACATGTGAACACATTTATCTCCCTTTAAGCGCTAAAGCCATGACCTGTAAGCGCTACTAAAATTTATCAGCATCATTATTAATCAGCTGTATATTTAGCCGAGCGCTTACTCGTGTTTCGCTACTCGCCTTAAGAGTCTGTCAAATTAATTTGCGTGATATGTCCACATGACAGTTTCAAAGGGTTTTTATATCAATTAAATCTTAGGAATTTTACATAAATGAGGAATCCCGTTATCAGAAGTAAACTACACGAATGGTGTAGATGTTGATTTGATCGGTGTAGCACAATCCCGAATCTCTTATGACTGACCATTTTGTATGTGAAGTGTCTCTAATCTTGAATAATATTAGTGATATCGAGTCATAAATGATTCAGCGGTCAGCCTCGGATAGAGTCGTGGAAACTATTAAAGCGGCTTCTAGTCAGTGTTTATTTCTGTTGAACACAGTCTGTATGAATATTTGCCAGTCATTGACAGTTTGGAGGCAAAAATCAACTAGAACTTACACAGTTGAATGGATAATTCATTCTCTGGCGGGCGAGGTGCTTCTCTGGAGAGACAGGCGGACAATGAAATGTGACATGCTCGAGTATCATATTCTATCCCAGTGGGCCAGGGGATGGTAACTAGTGGTGTATCAGCAAGCTCAGTCTCAAACCTAATACTGATATATCACCTTTACCAGCAATCGCTTTACACTAGATTCCACAAAGACTCGTGAACACGAGTGTCAGAATTCGGGTCGAGCATTTAGAGACGAATTTGGTTTGTTTATTAGTCAACTGATTCGCCGGAGTACTCTGTTTTTTATTTGTTCAAGAAATGATCTGTCTATGCCGGAGTGTAACATGTTTGAGAGAATCAAAATCAAAGATGACAACACGAACGTACAACCTCCGAAACTGAAGTATTTTCGAAACCAATCAACCAGCCAAGGTCTATCATGTCTTTAGAGGACAGTCAACCATATAGGTTTTTGTCACAGAGACACCACGGCCAAAAATACCCATCTTTTTCAGATTTACCTTATATACACTTTGCAGCAAAAGCTCTCCAACTCGTTCAAGTTATGTGTTGGAAGAGAACGTTCATTTATCACTTAAATAGAGGATACTTGTTGAAGATGCATTCGAGCGTTATGATTTTGTGTTTTGTATCGACAAGAGCTAACAAATTGCAGGTACTGGCTCTATTTAACGATCAGCTCCTGTAGCGTGTCTGCTTAATGGGGGAGAGTTTTCTGACACGGTTTGTGAAAGGTAACAATGTGCTATGAAGGTTATAAAGCTCTTACTTAGACTGGCGATCTTAAATCTGTCATAATATGCCAGCGTTTGATTTACGACCAACCTCTCTTGCTGCCCACAAATACCCAATTAAAGTAACGCCACGGATTAGGACACTTTCTGTTTACAGCTTCTTACCCTAGACTCAGCTCTCAAACTTACTTTACCGTTTTCTCTATCGCTTTTTTATTTGAACAAGATTAACGAAGAGTCCTTGATGTTGGGTAGGGGTGGAGACTCCGGGAGTACAAAAATGTTTCAAGCACTTATACGTGGGATTTTAAAAATTATATGGATTCGTCTCCATACAGTTGCGGGGATATAAAACAGCTAGGACCGTAATAATGCTAATTGAAGAGTTTAACGACCATGCTATAAACACACATGTTGTCTGAAGACTTTATGAAATGTGGTTTATATAAATGGATTACATTTAGAGCAGGTCTATGTGTTTGATGCGCGAAGCACGTACAGTACCGACTATATATAATCCTATTCACGAATACCAAGACCTACACTAAATAAGCTTGATCCACACTTGTGTTGATTATACATGGACTCCTTAATGACAAGGATTATCTGCTCAAGATAAATTAGATTCTTGGAAGAGAAAAAAAAAACAAGAAAAGAAAACAAACAAAACATTATAGTCCAAGATGACAGGTAACACCGTGTTCGACTTCACAGAAAAAATGCATTATCACGAATCAAGAGCGGTATAAAGTCACGTTTGGCCTGCGGTAAAACTCTGCTAAAGGTCGAGGAATCCAGATTAACAGGCTTACTGGAATTCCATTCAACTTCAACCAGATCTATGTCTTCTCCCCTCATCTATATATTTTCTCTCATCTAAATATATATACAAACACGCGGCGTAAGATAATAACTGTCAAATCTTTTGTTCATCTAAAATACGTCATCAACACATTGATTAAATTGGCATGAGGTCAGCAAGTGTTCACCTCTGTCACATATCAACCACCAATTAAACATTCACTGTATCACCAGGGTTTTTGTTCACAAATGTTTATACAGCAAAAATCGTCCTCACCATTACTGCTTGCGCTGAATGACATGGACATTTTCAAAGTGTACTAGAAACATTATTTAAATGAACGCTCCTGCTTTGTTGCTTAAAGATACAAAAGTTGCTATAATTTTTCGGCAAAACAAAAAAATACTGTAACAAGGCTCTTTGTATATGCTGCATAAAACAAGGTAGATGTTGATAGGATGTGGGCAAAACCACTTACACAGACAAATAAGAATGGCTTCATTTCGGATATGGACTCTTCGTATCTTGGAAGTATGGCCACTTAAAGTTGAAATATAGGGGGATAAACAGAGCATCTCTGAGAGTACAGGCTTCATTTCCGGGCTGGTCTAATTTGACAAGTCACAAGTGTTGAAGTCTTGTGCTTAGTTAAACAGCAAAGCAGGCTAGACCATGAAGATGTCGTGTTTTTTCCTGGGGCATCCATCAAGTGAAACATGGCCCTCAAGATGGGGTTCATGTGTCGAAGGAGCCCTCCGATCTCCAGAGGTCGACCAGCCGCTCAACATAGCTGCCTAATAAATTACCCACCCTGCCAGCTTTCCTTCATTTAGTTACCATGGCAATGCAAATTAAAATTCTGATAAGGGATTGAAAACAACATTAAAATGTAATTTGAGATGGGTGCTGATAAGGTTGGGGAAATTATCAGCCCCGAAGAAGCTATAATCAATTTTAAAGCTATTTCTGGGACTAGACGTTATGTTGTCGCTTCCGTCTAACAATGCCATTAGGCTCAAAATTCTCCAGCTTTGGGGTCAAAGGTGCTGAACCATTACGCGGACATAAAAATATGTTATAGACGATTATCTTCTAAGATTTCGCCGGCTGTACGCCGTCAAAACAGGTTTATATATATATATAGCGAAGGAATACAGTACCGTTCTGACAGCATGCCATCAGCTGCTGCATTTAACCCAATCATACAAAATCAAAAGTATCCACCCGGTACAACTCTGAGAGCGAGAGCCAAAGACTAAGTTAGGGAGAGCCCAACGATTTACCAGAATCACGTCATTCAAGCTATTAAATCTGTTGCTGTGATGCCAAAAGGCAAACTGTTCAGATACATTATCCACGGAAGCTGTATCAGGGTTCCTCTGGCCTATAGAATTGACTTAACGAGTATGAAGAGGTGTAAGGCTCTGAGAGAGCATACCCTGAGAGAAGAATTCCCTCACAGGGCCCCTCATTCCCCTTGACGGGACAGACACTAAGTAGCTATCGCAGCAGAGAAATTCTATCACAATGATACACTGTGTATCATTAAAACCCCATTAACTGCAGGAATCTGGCAACATACTGGGCCTTATACCTTATTTAAAGGCACGTTTCCCTCACGCCATTCAGTCGGCCCATCCCGAAACGCAGGTCTACTTTAACTTCCTGTGTATACTGATCTGAAATTGTGGGACAAACAATAATCTGTAAGCACTACATGCCTCATTCTACAGTCGCCATAAGTCGATTATAGACTTTTTTTGGCGCCGAAGAAAACTATTCCGTTTGCTAGAATTCACCAAAAGCTCAACACCTGGCCAACACACAGCTCGCGGATTATCAACGAAATCATTTAACATATTATCATCAGTTTTTGAAACTTATTGTTCAAAAGAGTACCATCTGCCGTACATTAAACTTATACAATAAATGTTAAAAATAAGGATTACAGGTCTTTTATTGTTTAGTCTACTCAGACCCCGCCCTACTAGTGATCAACTTCGTGGGCACAAGGTCACATCACATTTGTTTAAAACGTAATATCAATCATCAAGATTTCTTTTTGTTAGAAACAAGCACGGGAAAGGTTTTTTTCTCCAAATTGCGGGCCGTTTAATATGCCGAGAGTTACTTTGTTTCTCTGCCGCTGTCTAAATACGAGCAAAAGCCATCGTATATGCCTCTTATTTTTATGCCCTGACGTCGGCGACACTTGGACGAGATAAGCCGATGCATCACAGTGGAATCCCTTACTTCTCTTCCTCTTAGTCGTGCCCATTGGCAGCAATTTCCCTTCATTTCAGGAAATTACTTTACTCCATGTTCCTAATCACTGAGCAGCTAATGAAATTCTGACCCTATCCACCAAGAATTATTAATTTCATATTGAGGATGAGCTCTGCAGTCAGTGCCGCCAGTTAAACAGCATGGATTGCCGGCACCCTAAAATTAAGAACAGCGTTTGAATTGAACCATATTATAACGTGCTCTTACGGCGTAAAATGGCCTGAAAAGAGAAGGGCGTTTGTGCATAAACACACATGGACGGTTACCCATGAGAAATGGCCGGGAGTACCTGGCTGAACAGCACTGGCTGCAAGGTCTGATGGCCCTAGTACTGCTAATGGCTCAAAAGGAAATTAAATTTGCCCAATTAAGGCCAGTTGTGTTCGATAGAGAACAGCCAGATCGTTCGGATGCACAAATTTCGGAATCAGCTGGACTCAGATTACTGTTAGCCATTCTTGAATCTGATCTCCGGGTAAATCTGTTGATGAAATCTCACGCAGTAGAACATGTTGTTAAACCAAATCATCAACAAGAAACGGGTTGGCTTATTTTGTTACTATTTCAATGGTCTGAATTTAAGAAAAAATGTCCTCTTAAATCACAACTTTATGCACTAAAACACATTCTTAAAATATCCCTTCAAAACTAGACAAATTGAAAGAAGCGACAACATGACCAGGAAAATGACACTTGAGCAAAAAGCGTTGATTCCATATCTCCTGAGGGGGGAGAAAATGCACTTTCTAAAGGTCCAACTTTGCCCCCACTGATTATTACCCAAAATTAATAAATACAAATCTGCAAAGGAAGAGTAAGCCTATTAGAGATATCTCATTGAAATGCAGGGAACTGCTAAATCTGGTTTGCTTCTAATTAACCCGTACCTTTTCAACTAGATAGCTGGGACAAAAGCATCAGATAGCTTGTGAAAATGTCATTATGCCTGAACACTTTCTATTTGAAAAGAGTCGGGAAACGGCCACGATAAAGCCGAGCATTAACTGGAATCGGGCAAGGCGGGGGATAATACCGTGCTGCCTTAGGGAGAACCATGCAATTGCTAGCCGTGTGATTTACTCTGAAAGGCAAACAGGGATGCTGAGCAAGTCCACTGAGAGGTGCAACTCTTTATCATCAGACAGACAGGCACCAGAAAAATACCAAAACATCCATCTTTCTCCTCATATCTGAATGGCGTTTTAACATAACAGTTTTCTATTAGTCTTCAATACTGATACAGCATTTGTTTCGCTTTCTGTTTCAAATAACTAACCTTATAATAAAACAAATCAGCCTGGGGAAATCTACCTTTGCCCAGTGTGTAACATATAGTATATTGTGGAAGAAAGGAAAGACGTTTTTGACGGGCGATAAGTAGCAATGCATGCGATTCTATTATCAGTCGATCTCCCTTTGTAGTTATATCCTATATCAAGGAATACTAGTGGTGTCCTGTGCAGCACACCTGTAGTGTGGAACACCACACCTGGAGTGATCTGGACCTATTGAGGAGCGGCCGCACCAAGATCTTAGGCCAGACAAA
The DNA here is from genome assembly GCA_034783855.1 of Mopalia kennerleyi. NCBI lineage: Eukaryota > Metazoa > Mollusca > Polyplacophora > Chitonida > Mopaliidae > Mopalia > Mopalia kennerleyi. The sequence goes on along the minus strand of JAVFBX010008889.1, from coordinate 18,735 downwards.
AGCAGCTAAGTCTGATAGGGAATTCGCGTGTTTAGTAGCACTCAATCCTTGCCTTCATTGACAATTTACTTCTACATTCGTTTGTAACTAGCTCCCCCAAATTACAGGCTGTTACAGCGGCGGGTAATCACTTCTCTGCTCACCTCTATTGATTACACATAAGAAACAAAGTACAAAATACACACTAATCTCCAAAGTATATAAACAGCTCCTAACCCTCCATACACATCCGTTCACGAAGAAAGAAATTAATCATAGGGAATTTTAATTGATTGGAAATAATCGATACAGGGGAATTATCCGTCGGCTGGACGGGATAAAACTAACTTAAATTTGTTGTCTTAACATATATAGAATGGAACACGTTCCATACCTAGTAAACTGTGTAGTTAACGGTTTTCTTAAGAAATTGATTTCAAACGTAAACGTCTGATTTTGGAAAGCAAAGGGACAAAACTTTGCAACAAAACCTCAATGGTGCTCTCTTAGTTCCTAATTCCATGCACCGATGTATACCTAGTTACCTGGGACAGCAATGTTGTTCCTCTGGACACATTATTAAACCAAACAGTATAGTTCAATTTACAGTCTATATACTAAAGAGTATTCGCCATGTTTGCTTGGACGCATTACGTCCAATATTTCAATCGGTCTGATGATTGCATCCTGGGATTTACTGGTGCCTTCAAGAACTAGTCTGGTTGCTCAGTTAACAATGAGAATTATCTGGTTTTGCTTGAGTGACCATCGCTTACCAGTGAAACCCTAGGCCAGAACAGAGTGGAGCGAATTACTCTGAACATCCTTATGTACACAAGTGATGATTAGGTGGTCATTAAAGTCACTAGAGCACGGGCACGATCTCGGTTTACCTATATTACCTTTTGATCTCAGTCGGTAAAACCACACAATGTTACATGCAATCTAAGGAAAGTGGAACAGCCAATAACTAGTATTACGAGACATGCAATCCAGGCGTCTGGCAATCGCACATACGGAAAGTCAACGGGTTGAAGTTCACATCAAAAACAATATATAACCAGACATACGTTAACTCATTTCTAAATAATTCAATATTCAAATATATGGAATATGAGTGATCAAATCTAGAACAAAAGCTAAATTGTAACGGCGTAGAAAAGGGTTCATTGTATTGAATAGTCAACTTCATGTAGTAGACAGAAAGCTGATACAATTGCTTCTAATCTGAAATTCAAGTTGGCCACAAATGTGATATAAAACCAGCAGACCTTGAAGGTCGTTGTCTGTATATTGGTATTTAAAGTTCATTTACAAGCGTTATACCATGTCAGAAGTTAATCTTACAAAAGATTTGAACTATTTAACATTAACACCACACGGTGATCAGATCAAGCTATTTATATACACATCAAAGACGTGTTTACTCCACTTCTACACTTTGATGATTGTCTTCTTTATTTACTTTTATTTTGTATCGTTGACAAAAAACTCCATTAAATGACATATGCATATCTACTCGAATTACCGACCACCAATAACCAGTTTTGAGGGCCTGTCATGCGAATTTGAAGGCAGGCCTGAAGATGTCAATGGGATTTACAACCCACCAAAAGACAAATCCTCATTGAAAGATGACAAGAAAACACCGTCCGTGACCGTAATAATCTATAATTGACTTCACACATAATAAGATTACATTTACAATGACAAACCGTATTGCAGTGTGATAATGAACAGCGAATGTACCAGACACCACATCAATCAGTCAGTATACCATCACTACCAAATTCTCTAAATCGCTTATTTTACAACAGATATAGTATTGGTTGTTTTAACTCTAATGTGAATATAACGCAATCCACTCTTAAATAAACCGTATAATCGTTTTCACGAAAAATCATCAGGGATTTCCTACTTGCTAAGACCAGACCGCATTTTCTTCTAATTTAATGTAGACGAACTGATCAGACTAATGCACATATTCTACCTGTTTTCGAACTCTTCTGACCTGGATGTGTTTATGTTCTGATATCAGATTTCCAACCTGATGCCTTCAGAAAAACGGCCGTAATGCAGATGAGACAAAGCCTCAAAGAGTTATCTATGGTTGACAAAACTGAAGGAGTTATGACAGGGCGTTGGTTATCTATACTAAGGACATTCAAGAGGAGCTCTAACTTATGGTTTTCGGAAATATTGAAGAATATTAGCCATTAGCTTGTCCACTGCAGTAAGACAGAGTGAAATCAGTCGTAAAATTGTAATTATCGGCCCCAGTGTCCATAAACACCGACCCATGATGATACGGTGAGGCAGGCATTGTTTAGATCACTGCCTTCTGCACCAAGTCATTTTCAGCTAAATCTCATTACAGCCTATAGCATTGTGGTGAGCTGACTCAACGCACAAAGACCCTACCACAACTCTAGTTCCCACGGGAGGCTGCGGCCAACTTTCCTCCAATAACTACCAGGTTCCGTAAGAAAATCAAGAAATCTCCTGACTCTGTGCCAAAGCCCTTTTTTGTTGCCACCCGCTTATGAAAAGCTCCCGTTTATAGAGAGAGTCATAATAGGAACATCTCGGGAGCCACATTAGCGGAGAGAAACACAGGGCTCTGAGGACTGTCTTAATAAGGTTTGTCCAGTACTTGGTTATCTAGGCTCCCTCTCTAAACGAGAGCCTTTAACAAAGCACAAATTGAGCTTAATGCTCCAATTCGGTCAGCATTGCAGCCGAGTTTAGCCTGGCAAGAGACCGGCAAAAGGAGATGCAATTTCCTAAAGTTAGTCCAATAGAATCTGCTGACAATTATTCTGGATATAATTAAGTAATTCGAATTGCAGACTGGAAATAAAGCCTGGTCTGCAGATAGATGGTAACTGGGTCGTCTGCTCGACTAATGATAGATAATGATGATGATGAAGATAATGGTTATCAGAAGGTCATTATTGGATCTTATTGATTTACTGATGGTCAATGCTACGGTCATCTGGACAACACAAAATAGTTTCCTTGGCGGAGACTGGATTGGTGGGTGGGTGGAGCACAACCTGGAAAAGAGGCCAACCTTTTGAATGCCGGTTGACATTTACTCCCGCTATTGGGGCGCCCCCACACAGGTAGATATATACAGTTATCGGACCAAACAGAATCCAGCTTTCGTCAAAGATAGAGTCACAATTAACGTATTTCACGAAACTATTTTTTCCGAGAACCTTAAATTCGATAGAGACAACTTCAGTAGATGACGCAAGACATTCTATAATTTGGTCCATCGAATACGGTATAACATATTTTGTGTTTGCAAACTCAACGTACTAGATTCTTGCTTTTTGTTTTGTTAATATTATTTATTTTAGTGTGACAGCATCGTGCGATGTTCCAAGAGCGGCCAGTATAACCAGATTTGTGGGTGAAACTCATGAATAAAATCGTCTTCGGGAGAACCTGGTTTTACTTCACTTCATCTCCGAGGGAGGATAGAGCACGGTTGTTTCTGCTTAGAGAATGCATTAAGCTAGGGGTAACTCAAAGACAATGGTTACGCTGAGTCATTTGAAAGCAGCCGTCATCATTGATTATGGTTATCGAAACGACAATCAATAAAGGCGGTCAATGCTCAAGAGCATAGAGCAAAAGGTTCAATATGAATGGGTTTGTCTATATTCTACACCTTTGCTGTTTGGGAAATCAAAAACAATAGCAAAAGGAAATGTATAAAAGGAGAAATAATTTTAGACACATGGTTCGAAGAATAATTAATAATACAAGAACAGTTTTTGCAAAGCATGCTTCTACCACACATTATCAATTTAAAGAGGCCAATGTTGTAAAAAAAAATATGTACACAACAACACTTGAACAGCATTGTTTTCGGACTACTGAACGCGTTTTGATATATAGAACTTAAGTAACTTCAGATGTATTGGGTCTGTAAGTTGCTTATGATTTTTCTTAGCTTTTCATCAAATCACAGCAACGTAGAAATGAAGCACATTTGGAAGCAGCGAGCACATAAATATATTACCTGTTCACCATTCGATGCGATTACAAGAGAATTACCACAACTAAAATACATAGACAATTAATGATAAGAGATGTATCAAATACTCGCGTATTTTTTATTATCTGTACTTTAATGACAATTATAAAAGGTGATTTACTTTCTGATAATACCATGTGATATTGTTAATGTGGTTTAATATGCTGATGGATTGTTAGAAATGTCAGGACACTTTGAGTGATTTAAGCCCGGATTAAAGGCCATCTCTTCTCGCTAGAATGTGGAAAATTACATGGGTATCAAAAACACTTATGTTGTCTACAGGTTAACTATATAGACACCTTACCTTATATAATTGTGACAAGATTATGGAAGTCAGGTATTAAAGTGGATAGATAATTCACGTATGGGATAATCTATCATTGTATTTTAACAGATATATCATTGTATGCATGTAGAGAAATATTCATAGGATTCCATGACGGCTATAGATCAATCACTCGAGCCTTCTAACGTGAACTAACTAACCTTCGTCATTAATAAAACCTCATCAAGTCACTCTGTACAGAGGATAATGTTGAGACGCTTACAAATGAGTTTACCTACGCTATTTCATGACCAGCAGACCTGTCTATCTTAAATGAAATTCAGGTGTGAAACGCCTTTTAAAGAAGTATTTTCTACTTTTGTAAATTTCATTTCGAGTATTTTCTGTTCTCTTTCCTATTTTTTTTGTTATCAATATGGATTTATAAGTCAGAATTTGAATGTCTACTTTTTGTGAAGTATTTAATATGTTTGGTGTATTCAGCATATATTAAAAGTACAAAATACTTTTAAAAAACCACAACATAAGCTGTATCTAGCTGTTCTGGGTCAGCTATAGGTATTGCTTCTTCTATCAATTAATCAAATCATAAAATATGATATGTCAATATTTTTGATATATAAAATAAAATGTTAGGGCACAAATTTTGTTTACATCCTTTTATATTGTGTAAATCAATGGTTTTGTCTGCCTTCAAGTTTTGACACAAAAAATAAAACATAAACAAACAAAAAAGATGTTAATTAAATAGGTTCAAAGAGTTTAGCCTTTTAGAGGATATTTTAGTGTTCCAAGCATATAACTTTCAATCAATAAAGTTTTTAAATTATACATATATTTATAACACATTCACTATTTTTAAAAAGATGAACTCTGCTATGATTTCTAGGAGAGGGAAAATGCTGTAGAGTAGCTTATCAGACGATCTCTATGTTAAATATGCAGAAGCCTGGAGTGGGCGGGGTTAAGTTCTAGGCCGACCCCCTGCTGATGCTCTCTTAGCTAATTGTACTAATAACAGTCACGCTGAGCTTTGTTTACCTTCCAGCCAAGAGGGGGGTCAACTTTAACGGCTGTTTGTTTATCAAGGGCACATGAATGGGTGGAGAGAAGTCTAACTTAGCCCCAAGGGTGGGACAGAGGGAGGGAAAATAGGTCTGCCAAAATACAATTATTATAAATCCTTTTTGAATGCAAAGTACAATATAAAAAAACTTTAAGGAAAGGGCAACAGAAAATTAACAGTAAAATGTTTTTGATAATTTGGTTAATAACAATTATAGAATTTATACTAATTGATTATTTAGCATTGTTTCTTAGTTGAACAGTTTGTCTTTGAAAATTCCTGTTATCACTTTTCATTCATATTTTCATACAATATAAATCTTATTCTAAATGTGAACCACAACCAAATATATTTTTCCTGTCTTTACAATTTCAATTACAAATACAATTCTGTTCAATTTCAAAATTGGTATTAAATTGTGATATTAGCTGTGGAATACTGAACTGGACAAGGCAATGATTCTCCTGTTTTCATATATCATGGATGGAAGAATAAGACAAAATATAAAGAAATAATTTTTCTTACTTTTGTTATCCGGATAAGATTGTTTAAATAATAAAAGTAATTTTATCAGGCTAATCTTTAATATAAGCTATTCCCCTGTACAAATCTGAAACCAAATATTACTAGATATAAACCAATGCAAAATAATTTCTTCATCTGGGCCAGAAATACTTTTATCAGGAGCCATCTTAAACATTAGGCCTTGTCTTTGGATTATATAGGTTTTGTGAGAGAATGAGTTTGGAGCGTGAACACCTGAACGTTTCACATCTTATAAGATCTAGAATGAGAATCTGTATTTGTATGACTAGTGTGAGATGCTTCAAGTCTTCATACTGATTAAGTGGTAAGATAATCCTTGAATGGTATCTCAACTGCCCCTCCCTATTGTCCGTTTGACAAGCATGGAGGGGGATCTATCCATAATAACATCCTTATCTCTATTATTACTTCTACAGGGAGAATCCTTCTAACACATAACAGATTACATTTCTCTCAAATCAATCCTGAGAATTTCACACAAACCATAGATCATAGTTTGCCAAGATCACACCAGTGATAATACTCAACATGCACTTTCTACAGTTCATCTGAATGTTATAATAAAGCTGGAATTTTGTTGTTATTTTCCTTATTGAATAATTTTGAAAAACTACATAAATTGTTTTTAAAAGATATATATACATGTAGAAATAAAAAATAGTTTCGCTTGAGTTTATGTTCAGTGCAAAGTAATATAATATTTTTGAACTTTGTATTATTTATATTCTTTGTATATTTCAGTTGTTTTTATACAACACATGCTTAATTAACTATGAATTAAGTTTTGTGGGCTGTGTTGTTTTAGTTTGAATTTTGTTGTCCTTTTAAATAGATTCTATTAACCCCAATCTCTCCTCTTCAACTTTTGAAGTGCCACATGCATGTCAAGCTTTTTTCCATCTTTAACAGTTTATGATTGCGGCCATGTATATGTATATATCAGATGATGAGGAGCGTGCTTGGGGAGCCCAGACTTGAACAGATTCCCGCAGACAAATAAAGTGGCTGTAAACTTTAAGAAGATGAGAAAAGGCTGAGGTAATGTGGACAGAGGAATTGATAACCCCTGACTGTGTTTTGTTTAGAAACACTGCGGATACCAACCCTGCACAGAGACTGCTCTTAATAGAATAGAGCACCAGAAATCCTCTATTGATTTTAAAGCGTTTCTCCAATTATAAAACACACTGGTAATTGACAATACTGGTTGGTAAGTGAATATCTGACAAGGTCTCATATGAAATGCCAACTTTGGTAACAATGACGACAATGTTGGTTAGTTTTGATTTGAACAATTCCTAGTTCCTATAATTAGGGTATATAATGTAAACAAAGCTCACACTGACTCCAACAGCTGCTCTGTTTTCATAACTGATAACTTTCCCATAACAGAGATAATGTACTAAGAAAAGTTTCCAACCAGCTCAGGGAATCACTTTATAACACTTACATGATCCAGATAAATGCTTAAAAAAAATCTTTGCTATGATCCAGTAACAACATGCCAGAGACTGCAGTGTGGCAATCCTCTGTTTTCTTTACCAAGTTTCAATATTTATTTGTCTGTATAAATGACAAAAACATCTCGAGATGCAGAAATGATATCGGGTAAGTCATAGTTTCAGAATACAAAAAGGATAAAAATTGTTTGTAAAAATGTCTTATGAGTTATTTTGCAAAATAATACTTCAAAACTGAGCAGGAACTGTCAAACAAATGTAGAAGTAATAACAGTGTATTTGAAGCTGGTTTCCCTTTACTGTAACACTCATCACTAACCAAATAGTTCTCAGCTCTACTATACCAAAACACAGGCAAGAAAATGGACTCTATCTTCTGGTTTTTATTGCTAACCAGAACTTAAATGTCAGAATGGTGGGGAAGGAAATCTATCAGAAGTCAGAAAGCATAAATATCTTGTTAGCCCTTTTATGATTTAGTTAGATAAGGGGTAGAGTTCAGGGTCTCAAACAAGCAATTAGTGCTTTATTGAAGTCTTTCTCTCGCCTCAGCTCAACCAAAATAACATAGCTAATGTAGTTACTAGTTTAAAGTTAGTCTGTCCACTGGCCCTGTTAGGTCGCCATGTCGGATCAAGGCATGACCCTATGGATCACATTGCTTTTAAAACTGGCTAAATTAGATCAACCGACAACACAGGCCAGTGAATTTGTTGTGAAATCAGAGAGCAGGGGTAGATTTGGGGCTCAACTCTAAGTCATTACCATCTGTCCTTTTCTAACTTCCCAGCATTTATTACCTATCTGTCAGTCAAAGCAAGTTGCTGCCAGGCACATTCACCACGCAATAGCCCTGGTCTAGTCCTCACAATGAATACTCACTCTTAACAATCAATTTCCAAAACTATTAATATTGGGCAATGGATTTAGTAGAAACAGGAAAAATTATAGGATTCATATTTTTTACTTTTGAAACAACTTTGTTTTCAGCTGTTTATAATTTTTTAAAATTAGAAACAAACAAGAGTTGTCTGAAACAATTAAAAAATAAGATGTGTAATTTCTGGAATCAAACATTTATTGAATATTCAACAATAAAACAAAACCTTGAAAATACTAAATAAAGTATTCAATATATCACAGTTTGTCTAATTTGATTTGCCTTTCTCAGTCCTAATATAGAAACAATAGTGTTAGAACAGATTATTGTCATAGTTTGGGTTTAAAATCTGCCCTAGGAAAACTAGGCGTCATGTTGGGGGAAATCAAAGGGATTAGCCTTAATATAATACGACAGTTTTATTCCAAATCACCCCCACTTAATTCATATCTTCATTCTCTATTCGTTAGAAGGAGTGAGATTTTCGCAATTGTTCAGAGGAGAAAGCCCTTGTCAGAATTTATCTCCTTCTCTTAAGATCATTAAATCTCAATTGCCTGGGTAAGTTTGATTGGGAGTTGGTTGGAGTTTGGTGAGTACACAATAGAACTGTCACTTAGAAATTCTCCATTATCCTCTAAAACAGTCCTAAAAATACCTCCAAAATTCTATTGGTTTATTTCTACAAGTTTACAATTGGGGCAAAATTCTTTTCAGATTACTAACAACTATTCATTTATTTTTGAGAAATTACTATTTGGTGTATTGTCAGAGAAAAGTAATGAAAAAAAGGTTTGTCATTTAAATTCCATATCGTTGCAACAAAATCTATATACTGTACACTGAGAACTTTCTTAATTAGTTTTCAAAATAATTTTCATTTAAATGGACCTACTTTGTATTTGTTTTGTCTCAATGTATTTTTTTTTCAGTAATTTCAAAGAAAGATTTCTTCATTTAAAAAAAACAGATTTAGTTTAATACCAACACAATTGTGCTTCAAAATTCGATTACAATTTTATTGATATAATGAATTTCTTTATTTCAGTACAAGTTGAAGTTTGCTTAAATGTCAATCACTGGACAGCCTTAGTTAAAATTTGTCAATGCCTTGAGCCACTCTGTAAAGTGATTCTTTTTCAGAGTATTCAATCGAGTTTACATAACAAACACTGCTGGAGATAGGCAATCAGATTAGATTCTACAGTTCAAGAGGATAGTTTTTTTAACTGGAAAATCCTATTTAGGGATCAGATAGTCACTGCCCTTTTATATTGTCCCCATAAATGGGCATTAATCAGTTTGCCCCTAGGCATGGAGTTGGGAGATTTTGCTCTATTGTCCATTTCCCTGCCAATCTCATGCCCTTCCCCTGAATGGTGTCCACCTGTGACCGCCCAGTTAAAATCGGTTAGATCACCATGCCCCTGGGCAAGATTTTCCCCTGTCATGGGTTACTGGCTGTTTAACTAGATAAACCCAGCCATTGTCATCCTGGCAGGCCTATTACCCAATCTATGGCTTCACTAAATGCCACCATTTTGTATTTTCCTCAAGGGGAGAGAATCTTATTAATCCCATTATTTTGAGAGTTAATTATGTCACATTTAACCAACCTCATTGTACACCAATTTTCTACCACATTACTACAATCTTATGTGGTCTTTTTTATGTTCTGACTGTCTTTTAAATTACTAGTATAATAATGCCTTGGTTTATAATCAACCAGTCCATACAATAACACTAAAAAACACAGGACAATGAAGCCTTATCTGAATATATTCATATACATACCATGTTTGATAATATAGACAAACAAACATAGAAACATGTCTTTAACCATATTTATTTTTGTGCATTAATTTGTCTTCGATTTACAATTTCTCTCTCTGAAGTTTTCACTCCTTCCATACAATGGTCTAAGTATTATTGGATGTTAAAAGAAGAAATAATCTTATTGATATTAATTCTGATACTGTTAGAATAAGAGGCATGTACATTAAACCTTAGATCTATTTCAGAGCTTTTAACAGCATCCCGAGTGGAAAGATTAACAGAGTACTTCAATGGCGGTATTAACAGGGAAGCCTCAGGCAAAAAAGACAAAGTGAAATTGTCTGTATTTAGCCAACCTGCCATATAATCCACCTGTAAGCAGGGCGGAATCAGTTAAGTCATTTATTCCTGGGGGCAAAAGCTCACAGTCCAGGTTAACATGATCAAGCTAACCTATTGTTATCAACCTATCCCTATTACAGAGTTAAAGATTTGCTCAATTGAGCATTCTTAAACTTTTACTGGCTTATCTCCAAGCCATTGAAACTCAACCCCTTTTTTCTTCACAGATTCCCGTTTAACTTAGTGTTTTTTATAAATGTTGTTGTCATTAAATAAGAGGCACAGATTACTCTCAGTACATTCACAAATTAACTAAACTACACAGGTTTTTTAATAATATATGTTCCCAAATATCAATCATAGTAAAACAGTCATGAAAAAAAATAGAAATTATTCTTAAAATAATTTGATCTTAATATTGGTATATGTAAATAATCTTTACAATTCTGGTTCTTAAACAACATTTAAGCTCCAGGAAATTTTGGATGTTCTTATTGGCATTGATTGGTGAAGACCTTCGCTTGTCCTGACTGTCTGAATTGTCAGCCAATTGATAAAGGCCTGTCAGTTTCACGGAGATCAGTTGGTCACTGGACTAGGTGAGATGTCCTCATGTAGCCTAACACACAGAGGAACTCCAGGTGATATATCAACATCAGTCTTCTACCTCTAAATTGACCCCAGGGGACACAGGGTGCCAGGCGCGATAGCCATTTGCCACCTCAGGTCTACAGCTAGTCCGTCTAGACCCGGGAAACTTAGAGGCACAATTGCTTCCTAGTCACTCTTAACACTTTGGCCTTGCTGGGGGCTGGCAGAAGAGGGAACCTTCCCCCAGACACTAACAGAATAAATAAATCAAAATTTGCCAAGCCTTCTTTTCAGCACTTGTTAGCTTCACCATAGATAATCGACAATAGTCCAGATTTAGCTCGTTTCTTGTTGATGGAAAAGCGAAACAACAATCTGTGTTCATAGAAGTCAGAAATTACAATCAGATAGTTTTGCATGAAATAGTCTGCAAGCGGTATGATATTTTTTTACTATAATTAGAGCGAGACAAACATTTCTCTCGATTTCTTCTGATCTCTCTTCTGATTCATCCGATTGTTGTTGCATATATGTTCTGATCTTGGGTATGTAGGGAAGTTAAGTAGGACTATATCTGATTTATGGTGCTTGATGATGGGAGCATGAAGTAGGATAAGACTCGTTCTGATTGATGGTGCTTGAAGTGGGGAGCATGAAGTAGGATAAGACTATATATGATTTATGGTGCTTGAAGTGGGGAGCTTGAAGTAGGACAAGACTATATCTGATTTATGGTGCTTGAAGTGGGGAGCTTGAAGTAGGACAAGACTGTATCTGATTTATGGTGCTTGAAGTGGGGAGCTTGAAGTAGGAAAAGACTATATCTGATTTATGGTGTTTGATGTGGGGAGCTTGAAGTAGGAAAATACTATATCTGATTTATGGCGTGTGGTGTGGGGAGATTGAAGTAAGACAAGCTTATATCTGATTTTTTTTATGGTGCTAGACATGGGGAGCTTGAAGTAGGACAAGACTATATCTGAGTTATGGTACCTCAATGATTATAATAAGTGTATATCATTAGCTTAGATAGAAATACTTCATTAAAATAAGCCAAATTTTCTCAAATTGCTTATGATCAGAAAATCAAATCAAATTGAGTGCACAGCATAGAAGATATACATGAAGTTTCAAACTGTGAATAAGATTGATATTCTTCAAGGGTTTTCAGATTTCCTTGGAAATATAATATGGTGTAAGATAAATTAACCCTTCACTATTGTTAGTCACTCCATGTGGATCTGAAATCTAACATTTTGGATCATTCTAAGTAAAAACAGATTATTTGGGATATTTTGTTATAGAGAATTCTGGCCACCTCAAAAAAGAAAAACTCACCAGTTATTAACTTGTAAAATTGTGAGTCCCGTTTCTTGTGCTAACTGTTTCTTTTGTTCTTCGGTGGGATATGGATGCTGAAACATAGAAAAAAAAGTTTTTTTCATTTCTGAAAATACCTGGCAGTTATAATTATGACAAAATGTACAGTTTTAACAGACTATTCCAGAGTGCTGCTCCTATCTTCTTGATATGTTCCACTTGACATGATAGGGCATAATAAAAACCAAACAAGAACAGTTATACCACTGAAAACACAAATAATTAACCAAACAAGAACAGTTATACCACTGAAAAGACAAATAATTAACAAAACAAGAAGTTATACCACTGAAAACACAAATAATTTTAAAAACCTTTACCTTCTAAGCTTAATTATATTTACAAATCATTTTATTTAAGTGTTTGATTAAAAAGAGTATCACGCATTAAAGATAAGACACAATTTTAATCATACAAAGTGACATAGATACTTCAGATGGGTGGCCAATGAAAGAAATATGATTGGTGTTTACAATAGATGACAGTTATGTCCACTGAAATCTAATTTACATGGTGTTCAGTGGGAGTTAGCTTTCACTGATAGAGAGCCAATGGTTTTATCTGGAGGTGGGAGTTCAACAGACAAGAGGATCATGACAACGCAGCATTGAGAATACACTGAAAAGAGATTCCATAGACCTGAAAGCCCATTGCTGCTTTCAATGGTATCGCAGCTAACACTAAATCAGTCAAAGATGAAATTATGCAAATGGTTTGTCAAAATTCCACATCAGTTTAATAGCATGACGAGTTATGACAGGGTTTGAACAGAAACCAGTAGGATCGCTGGGCAAGGAAGCGAGAGGCGATATCTTTTTCTGGCCAAACCTATGACCATAAGCAATCAGGGAGAAGCAGCCATTTTTGGTTGGACAAACAGACCCTGGTAGATGAGATGAGCTGCTCCTTTATGACCTCATTTTCTCTCCCCCATGAACTGGTAAACACAGTTGGAATGGGGTACTCTCTGAGGCACCAAGCAGAAATCTAGAGAGCCCAGGTTACCACTGGGTGCCCCACACTGCCTGCTCAAGGGAGAAATGGTAAGGCTAATAAACAGAAACTAATTTAGCCTTCATCTTCACAGCTGTCTGGTGACACAATATGACCGAGTTAATATCCATTCTGTCAGCCACCTTAGCAAGAGTTTCTAAGATTGGCTCAATTAATTATAAATAATACTTCACTGAACAAAGAAGTGACCACCACTAAATTTCTATAGAGAATGTATTTACCAAAAATCTACTACCATATAGGCTATAACAGAGGTATCCAGATAACAAACTGTTTGCAAGAAAAAACTAAAATGTTTCCATGTGTTAGAACTCTTGTGATACAAACTAATCAATTTCAAAACTTGTGAGTACAAACACAAAAAAGGCAAACAAAAATGAAAGCATTTTCAACAATCTTGTGAAATGCAAATGCAATTGAAAAAAGTCATAGAAGAAAATTAAACATAATAACTATTTGATAAATGTTGATAATACAAATTGATTTGCATTCTCCAAGAAAAAAAAGGTAAAAATAGAAAATCTCCAGCTTAAGAAGGAACTGGTTGGATAAATATGAACACAAATAAAACAGTTTACATGTAATTCACACAAAACCAGTGCATACTACAGATTTCTTATAATCAGAAATAACTACAAATTCCAGTTTAATCAAACTATTAATGGACAGGGTTTTTTTAAATGTAGTTTTAATAGGTTGAACGGAACATTAACATTAATTTGGTCCTTATTGATTATCAATCACAAAACATTGACAGCAGTTTAATGAACTTTCTTCCAAGTTCCTTCCACGGCTCAGATCATCTGAGGTTCTATGAAAATTACTTCATTTCTCGTCGAGTGCGATGAAATTGTAATAAAAGTGTGAGGAGATGGTTGAAGATGAGCTGCGTAATGTTCAGGTGAAAGAAGGTCTATCTTGAGAGCTGTCACCCTCAGAGATTGATAGGCCTCTAAGAGGAGCCCAGCCACAACCTTCAAACACAAGTAATCAACCAGTACTGACCATGTATTACGGCCAGCAAAGCCATACACAGCTATAATAGATAAATTAATTGGTAAATGAGAGGGTTTGGGAATGACAGCTTACCAATCGGGGAGGTATTTCAGCAGCTACACTCTTGGGACTTAAAGAGCACTCCACCTCGAGAGGAAGAGTTTTTTAAACTAGAGAAATAGTTATCTGTAGAGAAGCATTGGTAGGTCTGCCTACAGAGACTGGAAGAAAACCTTCATTTTTAAAGACAACCAAAAGAAGATGAGTTTTCTGTGAATAAAACTTGTAATCACAGGCCTCGTCAAGCTTTGTGACAGCTGAAAAATTGCGAAGTAACTGGGATACCACATATAGGACATCTTGTGGTTGATAATAGGAAGTGAGAAGTATTCTCCAGCCCACTCTCCCAGCTCAAATGATGATGTATGAGGTAAACTTTCCTGTCTTCAAACAAGACTGCCAAAGGAAGAACTACCTGAGTGAAATGGAGGCCCTTTGAAATGAAGCCCTTCCACAGAGAAAATCACCCCAATAAAGATAATCAAACACAAACACTTTCTATATTTGTTTCATCTTGGAAGTAGTAGCAGTGATGATATATCACCTGTATGCCTAATTATCCTAGAGGTGGGTGTAGCATCACTGGACAATTAACTCAGTCGGTCAACTTCATAAACTATACTTTATAGAGGTCTTTATAATGCAATAATCAACAAAGAAATCAGAAAACTGCAAACATATAAATGTTGTTAATGATATAATAGACAGAATTATTATATATGTCAGTATATTAAAAGTAAATATTTAAATAAAGAGCAAATGGGCTAAACATTTGATCCACTAGCTACAAAGACATACCTAATTACACCTGTCCGTGGGAGTGTGTGGTTATCTCACAAAGACTACATGTATGCAACCCTTGTCTCAGAATAGCATTGGTTTATTTGTGTTTTCTTTTAATTATCATAAAAATGTCATTGAAAGGTATAGGTGACAATAGGCAAACACAGGTAGCCCAAAATTCATAATGAGGCAACCATTCGCAGACCACAAGGTGATATTTTAGGTAACCCATACTATTTCTACACTTTAATGTGGATGTCAAGTTTATACATTTAATTCTGCAAATTACATACATGAAGCTTGTTGTGGTGAAAGCTATTCTGAAGTTCTACAGGTGTGGGCTTACAAACCCAGTCAGCAAGATATGCACGTGTACAGGTGTATAGGGTAGGTGTTGATGCTAAGCATTAGGAATGTGAGTGAGTTTGATTAGATATTGATGGGTCATATATCACAGGGGCTGGACAGTGGTTACAAATTACCTCTACTAACCTGTCAAAGCTTTTCAATGGAGAAAAACAGCTCTAATTGAAATACACACACAGTATTGTTCTGCCTTTCTAAGTCTTTCGCCTGGGTGACCATGCCACTTGTTTAAGTGGACATAAAATTCACACAACAAGCCAGGCTACAATTGACCGAGGAAATAAAGAGGTTGAGATGTACTGTCACGTACTGAGCTCTACTACAACCAAAACTATCAGAACCTTCACCATTTCAAAACACTCCCTTTTTTCTTCTCCTGTGTGTTCATTTAATAGACTCGACCACCTGGCTATTCACCTCTTTGGCAGGTCAACATCACAAATCACCCCTTTTCGTAACCAGGGTTCCTTAATGTTATCTGGATCTCACAACAGTTTCTACATATAGACAACATAATAAACCCTTCTCTTTTGAAGAAAACTGCTACTAAAATTCCTCTATAACATTGTTAATGAAAAGTTCCCAGTTGAAAGACATATGTGCATTGATGCATAAACAAAATAACTTCATCAATTGCAGATTTCTTAACCTGTAATATTTAAATAATAATAATAAAAAAATAAATAAATAAATAAATAAACGCTCATGTTTCTATGGGTACAAAAAGTCAGAAACAATTAACAAAGAAGATGAACTGCAAGACTACTCTACTAAATAAAGTAAAATCATGGTAAATATATAGAAAACAATCAAGAAAATGTAACAAAAAACAAAGACAAAAAAAATCCGCCGAAAAACCAAAGGTGCCTCCAGAACAGAAGACTACCAAAAAAGGGAGATAACAGTGTTTGGCCTGGATTGTTATTTTGTCAGACATGGCTGTAATCATGTTCCCTAATTGCTACAATTTGTCTGTTTTCTTGTTCAGCAAAGCAATGGTACCTTATCTAATCACTTTCTCATGTACACATTATTCCAGCAAGTCTCTCTCTTAGGTGACTGCACAATTTGATTATTCTTCCATCCCCAGCAGACAAATATTGTTCTATCTTCAACAAGGCAAAGTCCCTTTTGGGCATGTTTTGTTTGTAACCTTGCTAATCAATCCCAAGCAGTTTACCCATTAAGTTAGATATCTTTCATAACACCAATTAGATGTCTCCGCTAAATGGCCTTTATTAGATGTGTCAACTAATTCATACATAATTTGCCCAGAATAAATAGGAGATATTTTTACAATTGAACATGTTGAATTGGGAGGGGATTCATTGGAGCACGTTTCTGAGCTGAGAGAGGCTGTGCTGTGTAAACATGGCTGTCAGGGAGCCCTGTATTAAGGTCTGGTGGTAGAGAGTCTCCATGAAGACAGAGTAAACAGGAGTTGAAAAGCAAGTTGAAGAGTCCAGCACCTGCATCAGTTGTCAGATATAATGGTGGAGATTGACTGTATCAACATACTGACGACCACTCTGTTATTGTTACCTAGTCTCTATAGCTCCTCGCTATTCCTCTATTAATCTGTGAACAATTCCCCTCCTCTCGAGCCACTGGGTAATATTGACACAATCACTGATCACTGGACAAATTATTTACATACGCCCAGCTTCAATTAGACCCTCTTTTGTAAGACATTCACTAAACTATTTGCCCAGACAACTTAGCTTTGACTTTTCACAGCTTTTCAAAGACCAGTGAACAAATCTACCATGAAATACAAACACGACTTCTTAATAACTTTAAATGGTGTCATTTATAACTTCCACATCCTACTACTTTCTCTGTCTTCCATTCAATAATTGATTTAAAAAAGAGAGAACAAATTTGAAACTGTAAGCAAGGTACAACGCCAACTCAAGGACACAATTTCTGGAAGTTTTGTCTACATTTGCAGTGCTGCTATTTTGATTTTAAGATAAATTTTATGTATAAGATTATATAAAGTATTCTAGACGATAAGGCACACATATAATTAGTCAAGTGACAGGACAGAAATTCATTAATCAACAACGTGGAATATGAGATTTTTCGGAACTAGGAAACCTTTAAAAAGAACTTTCAGATGACTTGTCTTCTCTATGTCGGATGCAATCCCTATCAAAGAACGTTCAAACTGCCACAAGATATTAGCAAGAAGAACCAATAACATCGGAGACTGGACCCACTGTACAGGCTTCTGTTTATTCTAAACGTCCATTATTGCCATAAAATGAGCAATACGAGACAAATCTGAAAACCCTCACAAACAAACTCCTATATTTTAATGCTGACTGTTTTCTCAAAAACATTTTGGGAGTGTTTAATTGATGAAAAAAAAATTTCTACATTTCTAGTAAACACAGCAAATGACAAAAGCAAGAATTACATAAATATTTCTTAAAGGCTTTAAAATGATAAATAAAATCAACTTAAGATAAAAAAAAAAATTTAATTTATAACTTTCCCTTTTTTTGCATACTAATACATGTTTATTCATAAATCTTAAAATTTAGCTTTTTGTTAAAATTGGCAGAAGTCAGTTTGTGAAAATTGACACACAGCCATATTGGTGGATTTGTTTTATAATATATGTGCTTTAGCTTAATCTGATCTCCGTTACATGATAATATATGTCTTGAAGACACTGGATGAGTAATTTTATACTTCCATGGACCTTTTGACTTCAGCTTTGCCAAGACCTGAATCCTCACGGTGCTTATCAAGAATTCCACTTGGTCAAATCCTGCTGGTCAACCATTCTTTATTTCCTCTGCCTGATTACCGCGTGTCTCCTATACAAGAGACTTTAGGAGCTTCTGCCCAATTAAGCTGGCGTTAGAGTCTCCTCGTCTGGATAGATACACAGGAACAGGCCCGTTCCGTTTGTTTGTAGTCTGCCTTCTGTAACCATATAGCAAACGGCTCCAGGTCCAACAGTACACTGATTTAATTTTCTTTTCCTAGCGATAATGGCCTTAATTTCTTCCCCCAAACCTTGCATTTTGCAAATTGCCCCGAAATGGCAATCCAGTCAGATAAAGAAGACGAGATGGAAAAAAATCAGATAGTGGATAAAGCAGCACATTACATTTGCCTAATCCAACTTCTATTTTATTCTATTAG
>JAVFBX010008779.1:0-18618 GCA_034783855.1 Mopalia kennerleyi | reverse complement strand
TCAGGTGGAAGATATCAACTCATAAAGCTCAGTCATTATAGTTGCTGACAAAGGAAAGCACTAGGATTTACCTTTTAATAACAAACATAAGCTCTGGTGGAGAAAGTCTGCAGCGCCCACTGTAATGTTTAGGGGAAACAGATCACAGATCAGGTGGAAGATATCAACTCATAAAGCTCAGTCATTATAGTTGCTGACAAAGGAAAGCACTAGGATTTACCTTTTATTAACAAACACAAGCTCTGGTGGAGAAAGTCCTCTGCTTTAATGGTGATATGCAAGAACTAAGGAACTGAGTGTTAGCCAGGGCCAAGAAGCCATTTGAGACATCTGGTTTCAGTCATTTGTTGGCAGTGACCCACTTTTGGCCATTGTCAGCACAAACCACACCATTTGTCAGCCGGCTGAAGCAAAATGATTTGTATGTAAGAATAGCTGGTGATCAGTGAGTGTAACCGAGCGCTGTGTTTTGTTTTCAGGACTGCTTTACATTGGGCAGCTAAGAGGAATTATGAATCGGTTGTGTCCTATTTATTATCTGAGGGGGCTAACCCAGATGTCACCAATAAAAATGGAGAAAAACCAGCTGAGGTGACATCAGAGAAGAAAATACAGCTCATGCTGGGAGGTAAAATATTCATCTATTTTCTAGAGTATGACATAAAAAACAAAACAAATAATAAAATAAATATCAGTAAATTCCTTCTAACAATGGATCTACATAAGTTCAACATTTTATAACATTAACAAACTGTTTCAGATCAGCAAGTGAAACATTTTCCCTTCTCTAAGTCATGAGTATGTCGATAACTACCAACTGAACAAACAAATATCATTATATTTCATTTTCAGACTTGAGATATCAGATATTTTCAGATATAAAACGTTTGCATATTGTTGAAGTGCATTGATCTGACACTGTCTTTCAGGTGATGAATCCACAGGTGTAAAACAGACATCTCTGCCAATTACTCCTAACTACATGGCTAACCCGCCTTTTCCTTATATAAAGAATGGTCAACCATCAAAGCACATCCATCCTGCGGAGAACCACTCTCCTGTTATATCTGCTGATGGTAAGTTGAAGTACCTTTGAAGTTCGTTTAGTTGCTACTAATTCTGGTTTTATGTGGTATTAAAGGTGTGTGCAGCTTTTCTTGTAGTGCTATCAGAGCTAAGGGGCAACACTGTGTTGGTCAATCGTGGTGTCTTTGTTTTTTATCATCTTGTCTTCTTGTTTGACCACTGGTCACTGACCAGTGTCCGACGTCTGGTTGGTGTCTTTCCCCCATTAAACTGGAATATTGTCATAACAGTACAGCATCAAAATCCATTCAAACAATTAGTAAGTAAGTAAGCAAAATGAATAAAAGGAAATAGCGCAGCCATCACAGGCAAAACATGATGGGGAGATTATGGCAAGCATGGACATTTTTGTATTGTTTTCAAGAGCTCTTTGCAGGACAAAGGCTGATCACAACAAGTTTTTGGTGAACCTAGTTAGGGTTTGACACAGGGGCTTAGCCAGAAATCAGAAGTAGGGTGTCCAAAATGGTCATTTTGCTTAACTTTTCAACCAACAGGGCATACAATTATGACAGTTCTCCTATCTCCTACATGTTAAAGTTTCTTAAAACAGGGTGTCCAAATGAGGCAATTGTTCACGTCAGGGTGTCTGCCTAAGCCCTTGGGTTGACATCTTGCTATTTCATAAATTATACAGACAGTAGATACTCTGTCTTGCCTTAGTACTGAAGTAACATTTATTTGCAAACATAGCAAAATAGTTCACATCGTATGTTGGAGTACACTGTCGTGATGCGGAGAGCTTCCTGTTACCCCGGTGCTTTCAAAGCTAAGGGGCAGCATGAAGCCTAGCTGTTTGCGAGGTCTCTGTAATAGTATTACATCTTCTTAATGTCTTGTATTTGTCCCGTCTTGTCTTTGGTGCATCAATGGCTGCCTTCTTTTGCTCAATGGGCTGGCATGCCTTCATGTGGATAAAATAACCTGAAATACGGTGGTAAACCCCAGTCAATCAAACAAACACTGTCATGAGTTGAGTGTACTACCCTGAAGCAGAGCATTCAATAGCAATCAATCATAAATAACACATAGTGCTGTCAACTCTTGTGACAAACATATAGGGATCTTTTTTCATGTTTTCAGAGCTGGTATTGAAAGTCCGTCTGGCCAATTCTGATGAGCGAGACTTTATCGAGGTTGAACTGCCATTAAATAATCTCACATTTGAAGGATTGTTGACATTATTGTGTGGAGAGCTGAATCTGAGTAGACAGTTAGTTTACAAAGTTCGGAAACTTCCAGATACTATAATAAGGAAAGACAAAGATGTTAAAAGGCTTGTCAACTTTCAAGAAGTTGAAGTGGTTTTGTCGAACAAAGCGACTAGTTCTGCCTCCAGGAACTATGGGATTGTTGGCGGTTCGGTTCCGAAACAAGAAAAAATATTGTATTAACAGATAGCTATACACAAATGGTGTATGGTCGGAGGCTTGTGTGGTGAGATTGTACATGGCCAAATAGAATCGGTTCTGTTTTTGTGAGGCGCATACAATAGTCAGAAGCCTCAAAGGAAAAGACATATTTTGAAGTCATTTAAACATCTTTATTGGTGTTATGGGTGTCTAGCAATATTGGTTAAAGTCAGGACAATTTAGGAATATCATTATCTATTTAGGGCTCCAAATATTTTTTTTTCAGAGGGGGTATTTACACACACTTTTCAGAACATGTGGGTAAAAGATACAGCAAGAGGGTTATTCAAAACACATTGTGAATATGTATTCATCCTATGGTTTCTTTGCTGCTTCCTCCTTTTAAAAACATATTTTTGTTTTGATTCATTTTTGTAGGGAGGGTGGAGGGAACAGGATATCTAGAGCCCTGTATGGTAAAGGGTATGCCTGCTGGTTACAATAGCCTGGTCATCAAATCTGGTGTCCATCAAGTATTAATTGTTCTCTATTTGTACCTCTCATGAAGTACTGAAAATAAATAGACTTCAAACCAAACCTGATTGACCATACATTCACCATATCTCAATGAGCGATACCATTGGATTAAGGATTAGACCATCACCATTGCAGAATGTGTATAACCATGTGATATATTAGATCTCTTCTCTGCATTACAGTTATCAAGTGACGAATGGGTGTGTTAATAATAGAGGTAACTTGCCAAATTCTTATGAAGCATGGCAAATAAATCATTCAGAAAGGTCCACTTGTATGATTTTTATATGCCAGTCATTTGACGGGACGTATTATGTTATGGGGTTGTTCATCCGTCTGTCTGTTTGTCCGTCCGTCCACTTTTTGGTTTCCGCACATTAACTTGAAAACTGCTTCTTGAATTCAAGTCAAATTTAGTATGTGTTAACCATGTGACAAGACGTTGCTTGGGATTGATCTTGGCATATGTCGGAGAACATGTGGCGCCACCTGGTGGCAAAATCAGTTCGTCTGTCAACTTCTTAGCTTCCGCACATTTAATTGAAAACCGCTTATTGAATTCAAATCAAATTTAGTATGTGTGTTCCATGGGACAAAATGTCACTTGGGATTGAATTTGGCATATGTCGGACAACATGTGGCGACACCTGGTGGCAGTCTGTCCATCAACTTTTTGGTTTCCGGACAATAACTTGAAAAGCGCTTATTGAATTCAAACCAAATTTAGTATGTGTTATCCATGTGACAAGACGTCGCTTGGGATTATTTTGGCGCATGTCGGACAAAATATTTGTTTCTGTATGTTAATTTTAAAACTTTTTGTGGAATTTGAATCAAACTTAGTACGATTGTTCCATGTAGCAAGACATCACTCAGGATTGATTTTGGTGTGTGTCGAACTACAGGTGGTGCCACCTGGTGACAAGTTCCACATTTCGTTTCTGTCTGTTAATTTTAAAACTTTTTCTTCAATTCGAATCAAACTTAATATGATTGTTCGATGTGACAACTGACAAGACGTCGCTTTGGATTAGTTTGGTGTATGTCGGACTAGGGGTGTCGCCACCTGGTGGCAAACTCTAAATTTCGTTTCTGTATGTTACTTTGAAAAATTCTTGTGGAATTTGAATCAAACTTAGTTAGTACACCTGTTTCTTTTGACAAGGTAGAGTCAGGATATTCCATGTGTCAAGATGTGTAGAATTTTGTTTGCTCTAAACTTGTTAACTTGAAATGTCTTGTCAACATTTTAATTCTGGACATTAACTTGAAACCTTCTTTTGGAATTCAAATCAAACTTAGTATGACTGTTCCATTTGACAAGACAGAGTTCAGATATTCCATGTGTCAAGATGTCGTGTAGAATTTCGCTTGTTGTATTCTTGTCTAGACATGCTGTCACCTGGTGGATTATTTTCAAACTTGATTTAAATATTCCGCATGGCAAGATTTCTTCGGGCGTATATTGCAACTCACTTGAGCTCTTGTTTTTACAGGGCTTCCTGTTGGTAAGACACCCTCCTCTCGGACCCTCTCCCCGCTCTGGCACATTTATTCCCCCCATGCCCCTCTCAATTCCTGACTAGGGGTCTGCAGTAGGCTAACGCCGTCAATAAATTTTAAAGAAAAGTTTCAGCAATATTTACTGCATCAACGGGATCTCCAAATCAAGCAGTAGATTTGTTTGACTTTGTTTCCATTATCAACGATGCATTTAAGTTCGTTTTAATTTCTCCCAGCTGGCAACAGTTTTCTCAGTCGGCATACTTCCAAAATTTGCAAGTAAAATGTTGTCTGCTCGCCATTCAAACCATGACAGAATAGCGGAGTTCTGGCCCTTTGCTATACAAGAGCGCGGGGGCCCTCCATTTCCGTTTAAAACGAAACCAAACTCCTGCCAATAAGCGAGATGACAAATGAATTACTAATTATTATAAGATCATGTAAATTCGACTTTACGGATGGTTTTATTTTTGCATCGCAAGAAATAGCGATGCCAAAGAATGAATGAATTGCAAGGAGCCCTATTTCTATCTCAAAATGCGATGCGATACCGGACATTTCGGACCCAGGTTTGTTTAATTGCACCTGGGTCATTCTGTGTCCAATCGACCAGTTTTTCCGAAAAAAATTCGCACAAAAAATTAGCCTCCTACGAAATTTTGTTTCTGAGATACAGTAACCCTAATGCACCCTAAGTAGTTCAATCGCACACGATTTTGGTGATTTCTGAGGTCACCCTATTGTCACAAACAAGTAAGGGTTAATCAAGTCATTAATCTCAAGAATAAAAAGGACACTTTAATAACACTTAAATTGTTAATTCTGAAAAACGGAAAATATTTATGTTTCCTACAACAATAAAATTTGCTGCTCTGAACAGGTCACAGTGGTGCTATAATGTCCTGTTTTTTAGATTGGTGTCTTGCTGTAAAAGCATGTATTTAAAGTTATATCCAACCAATTATGCCGTGTAATGACCAGTAGGTCAGTTCAACTCTATTTGGTTACGAATGTTGTCCCAGAAACATATTTTCTGAAGTAGTTTACTGTCTGTCCTCGGCGAGCTGATATAATTTGTTCGAGAGTTTAATGCATGTTTTACCCCATATTTAGGTCACTTTCTTTTTCCTCAAGTTTTGGGTGTTTTAAAGCTGCAAGCTGTGACCACTCCCCATCTTGCCTCACCCGAAGTTTACACAACACGCAGGGTTCGTATGGTAATGTGAGCATGGCATAGTGAGATTATAAGACACCCGGACGCCTTGTATGGTTGGCGATTGGACATTGAAACGTGCATAGAAGGAAGTATTAGGAGTGCGATACAAATGCTCCTTACAATAATAAAAATCCCCACTCGTATGTTATGAATATTGCAATTTGCACTCCATCCTCTCCTCTTAGTATGGTTAAAGTCAATTCATCTCAGCTGATGACCTCCATGGTTTGAATGTGTGTGAGACTGAATAGACTTAATTACGTCCCATGCAAATTGTTGACCGTGCCATAATGCACTCCATATAAACTGGCAGAGTTAGATTCATCTGGTTTGAACATTTTTAACGAAGTAGTAGGCCATGAAAACAGAATTATGAGGTGTATAGTAGCTACACTTATCTTTGGCTTATAAAGTTTAACATAAGCAATACAAGCCTGATATTACACAAGGAGTGTTAAAGTGCTGAAATATAGAGATAGAAAATGAGTTTGACTTTTTTCGGAGTAACACTACTTGTGTATTATGCGAAACTGATCAGTGGAACTCAAGGATATTTTTATATATTTTATTAAGAGTTGATCACGCCATTAGTTTTACAAAAGCATAATGCCTTTATCATTAACAGCCATCAACATATCAAACAAAGGATTTGACTAACACCAGCATCTTTGTTGACTGCAGCGAATTCATCTTCATTGAAGTTAATTGTGTGGTTACGTCTAGTCCTATTAAATAAGTCGTCCACGTTGAATATTTGTCATTTGGACATTGGCTGTACTTCGACGTCCTATCCTTCTATTCACTTCACGTAAGGGACTTTGCGCAAAACACTTTGCGCACAGTTAAAATCAAAAGTAGAGAACGAATTTCCCGATTTACTCACTTTGATATGCCAGACTGTGACGCCAAAGTGTTTAGCAATCAATTTCTATCCCCAACATTGTATTTTTAGGATCAATTTCACCCTCTTCAACTATCGCGATATCAAGGACACTGAGCCTGGCTGTCAAAGATTTTTTGACAAAAACTCTCTCAAAAGTTGTGGAATTTACCCAAAAATAAAATGTTGTGGATAGAAATTGATTTGCTAAACACGTTGACGTCACAGCCTGGCAGTAAATTGGTCCATTCATTCTCTACTTTTGTTTTTAACGGTGCGCAATGTTTTGCGCAAAATCCCTTACGTAAATTGTATCGAAGGAGTGGACGTCGAGGTACTGTCAATTCTCAAATGATCAATATCAAACGTCGATGGCTTATTTAATAGGACTATGGTTACGTCATACCACATACCGGTATTTACATTTACTATTTACATCTTTAACGGTATACGATAACTTATCTAATAAATCTCGAAGATTTTTAGAACGAGAGTGTGAAGGAATTATCTCGACTGTCGCAACGAGTCCGGAGAGAGTGTGATGAATCACAATGCATTTGTGCAGTTTAGAGGCAGATGTTTGACGCCATTCTGTTTAAGTTTGCAAGAACCAGAGCATCCGCACCTATGCTGAACATCTTCTTCATATTACCAAAACGCTGAAATGTAAGAAAATTAATTAAAATTATATCACTGGTTTACTCTGACACTATAGCACAAAGCTTTTATGATTTACTTCTAGATACACCAACAATTCACATTGGACATTATCTCTTTGTCCAGAAATGCTCACCCCAAACAATATGCTTCACATTTATTCCATAAATACATGATACATCCCCTACATTGTTCATTTACATCACTGTTTATTTTGCACTGTATTTCAAATACTGCTTTAAATGTATGTCAGAACTTTACTCACGATGAATATGTTATTGGCACCACTATATCAGATTGTGTGAAAATCATTTCTGGGGCCTGTAAATATTGCTTTCTTATTTACTGATTACTTCAATACATTTGGTACATTTTGAACCCAAAGGGTACAGCAAGACTTTAAATTGAATTGACACATCTAAAGCTGAATACCCAGACCTCATTCAGTAACTCTTTAGGACATTCTCTTTTTTTCCATCTCACTGACAAATAGCGCGTATGATTGCTGCTTTTAAATCTGGAGATCCAGCTCTTCTTTCTAATTATAGACAAATCTCTCTTTTCAGCTGTATGAGTAAACTATTTAAGGGACTAATTCGTATTGAAAACAATATCTTTAACTTTATTCACAGCCAAAAAACATTTTAACAGTACGGCTACGTGCCCGGTAAAGCGAATGTTTACCAAATTATCGATATATATATATTGACCTTGTCAGGACATTAAACATGATAAGAAAGTATCTTTGCTCTTTTTTGATATCTCGAAGGCGTTTGACTAGGTATGGCATAATGCCTTATTATATAAGCTACATTGCAAAGGTATCAGTTGAAAGTCGTTGTGTATAATTATATAGTCCTGCACTTTGTCTTGATTTTAGGAAGATCAAATAATTAAATGATCAATTGGTAATCCACGATCACACTATATAAACATATATTTTAATTATTGGCATGTATGGGGTCTTGTCTGGCTGGACAATTAAACTTCACTACACCCTCATTGCCTGTATGGAAATTGGATATGGTTATCTGCCCTTGTAAGAGTGGCCTTGATATAGGTAACATTGACCTCGGTTGCCAGCATAAAAGGCTCTTGTCCCATTGCTCATTCATTCTAGGTAATGAAAGTGTAAACTTTAGGAAAGATTTCAGGCTTTGTTTTTTATTGTAGGCTGACTATTCCACCCAATGTGCTTGTTGAAATGTGAAGTCTGCATAGTTCATTTGCCATTTTCACGTTTGATTTATTTATTTTGTTATAAGCCGTTTTTCTCGAATTGTGCAAAAGTATAGTTTTTTGACTGTCTGAACACTGACATGTTTTGGGCACGGATTGTTAGCTCATAGAAGCTTAAATATTGATAATATTATTGGGTTTTTTGCATTAAGCTATATGTTTCAATGTCATTGACTTATTCTGTGACCATTCAACATTTAATAACGCTCAATTTAATATCACCTGACACCTCTACTTATAACCCGCAGGACTTTGTCGTTTTTTAGCTTCAGAAAGATAGACCGGTCGTAGGCCCAGGTATCCAAAATTTTGTTTTCAATTTTCAAGTTACGAGCATTTGTCTCGTTTTCATCCTTTGGCACTTTTTAGTTAGTCCATTTTCATGTAAAACTCAATCATTTATCAACAGTACCACACTCGCTTAAAAAAGTCTTCCGCTGTAATTAGGTCATGGGCATAATAATGCATTCAACGTTGCTCAGTATTCAGAGGCAAGTCTTATTTCTGTTGTTTTCTCAGGGCGAAACCTCGTGTCTCTATATACTGTATAGGTTATTCGATACGAATTCGCATCTATATCTCAGTTCAGTGAAACCTTAAGTAACCTTCTCTTCAACTACTTCAGCCACCATAGTTTGTAGTATCTCTTTTGACTGTTAAGCCATAATGAGCTGCTGAACGATTTGAGGCGGCATGTCTAAAGGCGGCCGGGCTGAAGTCACGTGGTCGATTATGAGCCTCCCTCACCAACGACATCAAAGATTTCACAAAGTTGAATCCAGTAATAATCAGCTTAATCCTTCGCTGAAAAATCACAAAGACAAAATTTTAATACATTTCCCTAAAAAATGGACATTATATTGCTATATTTGGGGACACTACACCTCACAATACGTGTTCACTCCACGGGAATAGGGGTAACATAGTTAAATATGTCGCATAAAAATCTATGAATTATCTTAACCAACCGCGCAAATTTGAATAATAATACTGATGATCTAATATTAAAAGCCAATATTCGAATATCATGCTTACGTGGAAATAAAGACTGTCTCCAAATAATGTATACAAGCTTTGTCAGACGTTCATTGTAACGTGCGGACTTTGTATTGGACGGTTTGACTGGCCATCAATTTATAGCTATTAACTGGTTCTGCAGTTACCTCTCGAACCGCAATCAAATTGTTAATTTTAAAGAAACATTCTCAAATTCTAATGCAGTTTCCTGTGGTGTGCCCCAGGGTTCAATTATTGGCCCACTTTTATTCTTAATTTATATAAATGATATAGTAAACTCCTCTGATGTCGTCAAATTCATACTTTTTGCTGATGACACCAGTGTCTGCTGCTCCAGTAATAAGCCTTCAAACGCCATTGAAATCATGACCAATGAATTAGCAAAAATACAAACCTGGCTTTCGGCTAACAGACTTTCCTTAAATATAACTAAAACTCATTTTATGCTTATCAAACCTAACAAATCCAGACTAACCACCACACCCCCTATTTTTCTAAACAACATCCCAATAACACGCGTTTCAGAATATAAGTTTCTCGGAATCATCTTTAATGACAAACTTTCCTGGACTTCACACATTTCTTATTTGGGCAAAAAAATATCCAGAAATATTGGTATCATATCCCGCATTAAAACAATTGTAAATAGGAAAACTCTGCTCACTCTATACTATTCTCTTCTCTATCCCTATTTCTCATATGCATGCGCCTTATGGGGCAGCGCCTATCCCACTCATCTTAATCCTCTCATCATTCTTCAAAAACGGGCTATCCGTACCATTACTCTTTCTGGTAAACAAGAGCACACTGCGGATCTGTTTAAGTTATAAATAAATAAATAAAAATATATATATATATATATATATATATTTAGCAATTACAAATGTAATGTTTGCGTGGCATTACACGTTAAAGTAAAAGTGTTGCAACAGTTTTATTATACGAAGAATCTAGGTCCGGTACTCCTCCGCAACGGTGCAAAATCCTTCGTCTAACAGGCTTTTATGAAATTATGTACGATGATATTAATTTAAATTTAGGAAACAAGCAACCATTTTTGTTAATATATATGTATAAATACTTTAACAACACGTTGTCCGATTCTCGTCCGTCTGCCGACCCTCAGGTGTATGAGTCAGTCACGCGACGTAAAACCCCCATCAAACAAACAAACATTGTCCGATTCTAAAGAAACTACATTGGCAGTTCGACATATTAAAACAGAGCGAACAAGTATGGGGGAGACTGATCTTCGATTTGTCGTACGCCCAAGAAGCAAATAAAATATGGCGAAAAATTACTGTTTTAAATAAACGCAATATTTCCGCTGTTCCAAATACGAAGGAAGACGATTTTGCAATACAGTATATCGGTCTGTAAATAGAAGTCTTTGTAGCCATTTTAGCTAATGTGAATAGGATTTATTATTCAACATAACCAGCTCTCGGTACAACTCCACTATCTAGAACTCAACTTAAAAGTTTACTTTACAGAATGCATGAGTGAAAATAGCTATAGCATTGGTGATACCATCTTTACCTGGGGCCAGTTGCTCGATGCAATTAGACGATGCTACACACCATTAGAGTTCTATCGCTCATCCGCTATTACCGATTTCATAGGATGTAAGCGAGTAATTGTCTTTCGAGCAACAGGCTCTTTAACTCTTACCTGTTTGTTGTTTTTTTATGCAGCTGTCTTAATGTCAACAATAAAGACAACAGATTAGTTTTAAATTGATCGGTGAATTTAATCAAGTATTGTAGTGTATGGAGGATGCTATATATACCGATTACATTTGTTGTTTAATTGTTATGTTATTGTTTAAATTAAACAACAAAGCCAAACATATTATGCTGTCCCCCTGATAACCAGTCGTCGATCTAACCCATTGTACTGACAACAGAAAAATCAGTTTTTCACAAAAGCCGTTAACCTTAACCGAAACAACAAATTGTTGGTTATAGTCCGTTATATTGCAATTGGTAGATTGATCCTAATTGGTTAAACGCATTTCACGTGCATCGAAAATAAAAACCCAGAAAGCAAATGTGTTATTTTATGAAGTCTTAGTTTCAGTCTGACTCACATCCACTGGTAAAAACAACAGGCGTTACATATAAATGTTAATAATATGTAATAAATCGTAATGCAAGCTCAAAGAAATTATCTTTTTCAGTTTTTATTTTCTTTCTGTTTAGTACGATCCCTGTTATTGTCTGGCGTCACTGTGGTAGTATCAGCTCTGAGATGTCCCCAGTTGACCACACTATCAGCAATAACTGAGAAACGCCAGATTCCACACCTGGCTCTGGGTATTGGCGCCTGTAGGTTCTCACGGAATGAAACTTACACTATGTACCAGGCTAACCAGTTGTATTATTTACCAAGGCTGATTGCAAATATTGCTCACCATGAAAGATGGGGAAATGTAATATTAGTAAAAAAGGAGTGGTATAGTGAGTATGTCTTTATATATTATATATAAAACACATTTTAACCTTTATGAGGTCTTACTGAAGATAGCACAAGAACTGGTTGATCGGTCGCTCAACACGGTGCTCAATGGCCTTTCTCTTATATAACAGCTGAGTGTCGACTTCCTACTTTTTCCTTTACAAATACAGAGGGAAACCATAATGAACCCCATAGCAATAATCTCCGCTTGCCGAGGTAACCTATATAGTCTGACTCTCTAGTAGACTAGAGACTTGCCTTTGTGAGCGTTGTATTGAAAGCGGTTTGTCCAAAACGCTAGCTACTGAAACGCAATCGCGGGTCCCTGAGCCTTCCTTCTTAGAAGGATGTACACACAATAACAGTTTTGAGTGAAATGTTTATAAACTTCCTTTATCTTCATTATCTTTAGACTGGCGCCATACAAAACACTTTGTTCAAGAACTTTCCAAGACAGGAATACAAACTGTGATATGGAATGGAGGAGATATAAAACATTGGCAAGAGCAACATAATTTTGTTCTTGTAGCGAAAAATATCAGCGACATTCATCATATGGTATTGACATTAACTATATTTTCTTAGATTAATAGAACTCTATGTGTATATCGGCATGTATTAAATTAATGTATTATTTAAATTAGCGGTTTGCATTTATTCATGTTTTTTATATTGGATAAGTACTGTATGTTCCATACAGTTAAAATAAAAACAGGTATTCACTGATTTCTCAACTAAATAACCTATATGCCCATATGTCTTTCCATGCTCAAGTTGGTCAGCTACTTCAAAAGTAATTACTCAAGGATAAATATCATCGCTTGGATTTACGTCGGATTGATGTATACAAATACCTAGAGAACACCCCTTGGTGGGGGTTTTCGTAAAAGTTTGATAGGTCAAGAAATACATTGAAGTGTTGGAAATACAGCTAGAAAATGGTCACTACATATTTGGTCTTATAGCAAAGTGAATTATCCTTATTCTTACATTAACCGAATTATCGTGGGAATAGGCAATTGTTATCGTTTATAGCAATGTACTTCTTTGCTCAACGAGAATGCCAGGACAGAAAACATTGGACAATTAGAGTTAAGGTAATATGAACTTTAAACATGCTCTTAAAACAACTTACTGATGAGTAATTAACATACTAGTAAGTGATTGTTGCTTCCCCAATCGCCATTTTGCCGGGGTTATATCATTACTTGTATTAATGGTTAGATCAGATAGGAACAGTTAAAAAGTGTCATAACTGATAGTATTAATCCGCTGGTCTGCCAAAGAATCTAAGAATGACACAGTAAATGACATGTTCGAAATATAGTCCAACTGCTAATAATATCAGCATAGTTACAGCAGCGTTAGCAGGGGGACGAGTCAGGGTCGTAAATTGCATGACCACTAAACATAAGTCTAGACTTTCTGTCCGTATATTAGTATGTAGCCTACACATAGTAATCCCTATCAGTACATTCCACGCTTCAGATCCTACAGAGATAAAACATTTAGTCGGCCATGGAACATATGGCTACTTTTGGATTAACGTCGTGGTGGACTATTTTATAAAACTGACACAGCCTGTGAATACGACGACGGTGATGTAATGCAATAAAGCCAGATTCTCTGTATAGCAATTTTGTGGATACTCTTTTAGGAAGACCTGTGATACAACGTAAACAATCCTTCTGTAGAAATAATATAGCTTTGCACTGGTTTTCAGTTATATTATCCCAGGCTGTGTCAGTAAACTCTAATCGTGGTCTAATAAATGACGTATACATGATTTCTAGGCTATGCCGATTAAATACATATTTTAATCGTCGGAACATAGAAATTATTTTTTTGCTTCAGTTAATAGGTTATCAATATGCACCTACCAGGTGGCTTGGCAATTAAATATAACCCCTACATGTTTGTGTGAGTTCGATAAAGGAATCGATTCGTCACAAAAAATCGGTGAGATATTTAACGGTTATTTCTTCCTTGAGAAAAACATAGCTTTAGTTTTAGCAGCGTTGAGAGAAACAATCCATTGCTTTGCCCATGTTTCGATCCATGATAGATCGTTAGCGAGCAATTCAACTATGAGGTTATGTGATGCATTGTCGACAGTTATATATAGACAAGTGTCATCTGCAAATAACCGTGCATTATTAAGTAACTCGCTCGGTAAATCATTAATATAAATTAAAAAGAGGAGTGGCCCCAGGACAACTTTATTCTTTATGATGGCATCGCAAACATCTATTAAGCAGAGCTGTGTGAAGTCAGTTTAATATTCGGCATTGCACGTTCAAGACATATTAATCAAACAAATTCGAAAAACGTTTCAACTGATTTCAGGTCTAATATTCATCATGGTTCTAGCACTAAAGAATTACACATCATAAGGCACTGGTATCCCACAATAGTCCTCGTTTCTAGGATATGCTGAAACACATTTACATTATAAGCCCTATATATACAGCCTACAGAAGAGCGACTTGCAATATTTCGGAGCTTAATTAGTTGTATCGAACTTAGGCATTAAACACGTTCGGTTTAAAACACAGTTACGTTTATAAATGTACTTTTTAAATAATTATTTTTGCTCTTCATTCTATCTTTTCCCACCGTTTAGATGACGATTGTAAACCTGAAAAAACATAAAGTTATCAATAGGTAATTAGAAAAGATAAAAGCAAAACATGCCTGTATTCAGTTTTATTCCAGCCTTTAATTAATATATTTGCCTATGTTTCATCGCTGCATTGTCATAACCTTACAAATACATTAAGGCAATAACTTGCTGCAATTACTGCTTTAATATCACTGAATGCTTTGTAGGTTAATTCAACGGCGCAACTTCCCGGCTTCAGCAATTGGATCATAGCATTTACAGACGACGTGACAAAAATAGAATTTGCCCAAACAATATCCTTCTTACCTGAATTCTGTTTAGTAATCAGATCCAAAGACCAGGGCTCGCACAGACACGCAGGGAATTATTGTCACCGGACTGCGCATAAGGAAAGTATATTAATTTCGAATATAGAATTTTTTTATATTAATCGATTGATTGATTGGTGTTTAACGCCACATTCAGCGGTATTTCAGCAAAGCTGTGGCGTGAACATATAGTCAAATCTATTTTATCCAACGTTCTTTCTTTTAAAGATAAATTTCAAACAGAATGCACCATCGCCAGTAAACATCAGAAATAGTAACAAATCAACCAAACAGGACATATATTTAATAATGTTAACACTTTTTTTATTTTTATTTTTTGTTTATGTTTCTTTTTTTCATAAAATTTATAAACATATCAAATAATTAATTTTGTAATTACAAATTATGTTAGACGAGTTTTTCGTTTCGGCGAGCCACCAGCACTGTGTGGTCTGTTGGCTTTTAACCGAGGGTGTTTGCCATTTGACCACCCGCGAAAAGCGAAGGTGGGCGACCTACATCTCTTCCAAGGCATCAAAGTGGTTTGCCAGAGCAACGGGCTTCGACTCAAGGGACTTGCTTGTTGATGGTTTTGGGGAGATGGATTTAATCCTTTCGATATTAATTACATTGATTGGCTGTTCAAACGTTTTTTCCCGTTTGATCAAAAAACAGCATCACGTGTGGCCTTGGACGTGCTAACCCCTGGGACAAATGTTTTTTTTTGCTTTTGTTTTATTGTCTGATTTATTATTTTGTTTGTTTTGCTTTATCGTAACAGTTTGCGTTGATGTAGCGGTTTTTATTTGTCTGGTGTTTATGTCAACAGCAGGAGGGCGATCATCCCCAGTTTGCCACGTAAAGAAGGTCTGTGTAGACACAGACACTTTCTTTGTGACATTGGCATATGCCTGGGATGGCCCTTGAACACTCGAGACAGAGGCAAGGCGCCGTGCCTCAATATAGCTAACATCATTGTCTGATTTAATTGCTTGAATTCTTTTTTCTTTGATGAACAAACTGCAGTCTTTGGAGGAGGCCATGTTGGCCCCATCGCAACTACAGCATTTAATATTCGTGTTGTAATCGAAGCCCTCATGGCCGTCTTCAGAGCAACGAAAGCATACCAAACCACGTCTACACTGATGCTTTCCTTGTCCGAAATTTTAATAATGTATTAGTCGATGTCCCTGTTCCAGTGTAACTTATACATTTATATAACCATCGTTTTTACTAGCAAAATAAAACACCAAGAAACTATGAGTCGTGATGATATCGATGGTGATAACTTTTTTAAATTGACCAATGGGGTAACTGGGACAACTAATTTGAAATACTGTGAGTATAAAATTAATTCCCATTTAATTCAGAAACTACACCACTTGCAGGAATCTGTGTTTCAGACTAGATATGAGATAAAAGATGATTGCTTAGACGATTTTGAATTATTAAAACCGTCTGCAGGCAACAGTTCGATTAAGATTGTTGGGAACTGGTCACCGACAAACGGGCTAGTGATCTATGGAAACACCGCTAAATCATTTTACAAAGATTTTGGAGGTATCACTCTTCGAATCGGGGTGGCTGAAGTAAGTGTAATTTTTTATGTTATGCTTGACGAGAAGAGTGTTTATCGTACACGAAACAAGTGAAACTCATTACTGTATTTTTTGCGTTTAATATTATACTTGCTGTCGCATGAATTCCTTCAATCTCAACCCTATGGCTTATGGCAGTTTGTTTGAAAAGTAGCAATGTTGTCTTTACTTAGCACTGGAGGAAAATTAACTTTCTAACATTATGGAAACACTTCACATCTTGGTTGTGCTAGTGTCAATTATTGTTGGAATACACGGCCGTTATATCAGTGAAATGCCTTTAAATACAGCCGAAAACATCAGTCATTCAATGATTTAATCTCCTAAGAACAAAGCCATTCCATTTATGTATCATAGTCGACAAGCTGGGCTATATAGCTCAGAAGTATGTTTGCAGCAGCAGACGATGTGAATAAATGCCTGCGGCAGGCGATGTGAATAAATATAGATATTATGTTTTCCATGTATCTATACGACCTGTGTAGATCATTTCTGATAATAAGTTATTTATAAATTTGTTTTTTACAATTAGACGTTTGCTCCATATTCCTATTACACTGCTGGTCCGAATGGCAGTTACATGTACGAAGGGTTAGGGATAGATATTCTGGACCACTTGGCTATGAATCTAAACTTCAGGCGAGTATGATTCTACTGTACATCGGACAATTCATTATGTTTGTTAATGTAATAATTATTAAAATATTTTTGTATAACAGCAATAGTACGTTTTAACCGTATTTACATGTAGTTCCTGTTAAAAAATCAACTGGTATTTATATTGAAGATATGTTTTGGTGGAATCAGTCGACGGTTTGTATGGACATCGTTTAGATAACGGATCCTGGTCTGGGATCATAGGAATGTTACAAAGACAGGTATGGCCTATTTTTTTAAATTTTGTTTGATCCGATTTGTCATTTACTGTGCATTGAACTTCATATCGTTAAGCACTTATAACTTTGTGTCACTGGTTACCTTACACTGTTCAATTTATACTCAGGAGCTCGCGATGGGTGCTGACCTATTTACTGTGAACATGGAGAGATCTGAGGTTGTTGATTTTACCATACCGGTCATGGAAGGCACTTATGCAATTCTGACCTCCAAACCGAGAGAACAAACAGACATTTTCCGATTTGTTAAACCATTTTCCGCAAATGTGTGGAAGTTCATTCTAGGGTGCGGCATAACTACAGCTATCGGTCTCATCATCATTATTCACTTAACAGAAAACAGGAATCAGCCAGATGTTCAAATGTCAACAACGGATTTAGTATTTGATCTTCTTGCTTCCTTTTTAGAACAAGGTATGTATATGATACACAATCATAATGTCAATGAATATTATCATCAATCGATATGGTTTGGCGTGAAAGCCACATTTATATGGGGAAAAAAACTTCCTATCCAGGAATAATACTGATACTCCTTATGACGCATTGCCGCGGCAGTGCCTCAGTGGTAGTGTGTGCGCTTACTAATACTACTTCGATTTACCGTTCACAGGATCTAAACCGCCTGTAGACCCTCAGTGAGTCACACGATGTGGCTCCGGCAATCGCAGGGATAGTTTTTACGAGGTTTTCCACCGTAATTAGGCAAGGAGCAGTGTGAAGTGGACAATCAGTCGTCATATATGTGAAATACCCTTGAGTACGACGTTAAACTCCAATCGAACAAACAAACCCTCTCGATTCTCCACCGTAATTAGGCAAGGAACAGTGTAAAGTGAATAGGCCGTCGTCATATTAGTGAAATACCCTTGAGTACGACGTTAAACACCAATCGAACAAACAAAAATAGTATGACCCATTGGATGGTCATTATTTTTCCAGAAATAAACTAGCCAGAAGCCATCTTAGGCATACCTTAGTGTGGTTATTTATTTGTGCGATATAGCTGCCGTATTTAAAGTGAAATACCACGGAGCAAGAATAAAACACAAATCGCTGAACTATTTTCCTGTTTTGATGTAGGTGTTCCGCGTTATCCCCACTCAGTGTCAGCCCGCTTTCTTATGGCCATATGGTTTGTCTTCAGTCTTCTTATTGTGTCCATCTACACGGCTCGTTTGACTGCTGTACTCACAGTATCCTCGCCACCTAAAACGATTGACAGTCTGAAAGATTTAAGTGAAAGGTC
>JAVFBX010008668.1:8257-18628 GCA_034783855.1 Mopalia kennerleyi | reverse complement strand
GAGCGTGTTACCGATGTGGAGATTCTAAGCACTTGGCTAATTATCGTAAATGAAGTTGATGTCCACCGGCAAATAATAATTGTGTGTTATCTGGAATATATGTAATGAAGTTGTACAGGTGCAGTTTTCTTTGCACTTCTTTTTAGAGATACTTACAAGTTTCAATTATTGTAAAATCTACATTTTTGGTGGTGAATAAATTCTGTGAATTACACCCAAAGCTCACTGTTCCCTATACAACAATTGAAATTGGCCAACCCACCTACTGTTAGACTGTAGACTAGATTGATAGACGGTCTTTAAATATCTCTTTCGGGCTCTTCCGAATTTGGCAGATGGTAAATAGATGTCAATAAATATGTATTGCAGAGAAGTCAAATTCGCCAATTTTAATGATATTATGTGGTCATACCACCTGCACTAGACGGGTTAATATAAAGTGTTGCAGTCTGCGTTGTTGATACTTGATGGTTACCAAATGGGTACCTATTTATACGACTACTGATTGTCTTTGTAAATCAGTATAAATCTAGGTATCACGAGAAGGTCTTGGCTATGTCTATATATCTGACAAAGAAAAAGTTGAAAGCCAAATCTGTGTTTATACACAAGCAAGGCTGTTATGGATTACATTTTCTGTTTATTGATGTTGCGACATCTCGGTACAAATTCCCGCTTGATAAAGGTGCTAGACTCTGTACCGAATTCGGCAACCTTAATAAAAAGAAGTTGTATTCCATAACAGTCTTGCTCGTGTA
Organism: Mopalia kennerleyi; assembly: GCA_034783855.1. Lineage (NCBI taxonomy): Eukaryota > Metazoa > Mollusca > Polyplacophora > Chitonida > Mopaliidae > Mopalia > Mopalia kennerleyi. The sequence goes on along the minus strand of JAVFBX010008668.1, from coordinate 17,870 downwards.
TGTTCAACACAACTTCAAAAGGCCTCTAAAAATGCAATTATAGTATAGTGCCCCTTGATCGGAAATGATCATTCCTGTGTACAATTTGGTCTAATACCAGTAGTACCATTAGCTTCCGCATAATAAACTCAGATCTAGAAATGTCAAGACAGGGTAACATGATTTGGAACTTTCTGCAGACATACTGACTACATTTAATTTAATAAATTAAAAACACGAACGCCCGAGGTATACTCCACCTAAACATTTTTATTTACGAGCTTTCGGTCCTCATGCCTGAGCCTTTCCACCTGAATTTAATTGCGAAAGGCCGGCTCCCGACACGAGGACAAATAGCTGTTTAGGTGTTAAGCTAGAGCTCAGCAGTTGGTGTCTTTAAATTTAAAACATATACTGGCAACGTGTAGTCATACTGCTAAATGTCCAAAATGAAACACAATTATTTTCACTTTTTATTTTCACCAAATAAATTTGGATCCATGGTATATTCATCAGTTTGTAAATGCTAAGATAAGCTATACCGACATATGTAATGTTTAAGTGGCGTATTTCCTGCAATAATTTTGTTCCACCGTTTAAATTAATGTCCATTTTTCCAATTATGTGTGAAGTTTTATTAGCATGACGTTTGGAGTGTTGAAAATTGAACGGAATAAAACTGCGATTTCAGTTTGATAAACCAACATATAAATCAGCTTTATCCGACTCGATTTTGTCTGCCTAGACGAAGGCATTTTTTAATAACGTGGCTGCATTTATACACTGTAAAATTGACACTGTTAATTTACATGGAAAAGTGCTGGCAATTTTGTTAGCAGTGCGTTTTACTGTAAAATCACAAACATTCTTAGTCAGCATTGTCTGGATCAATGTCATTGAATTTACTGTAAACAAAGTACAGCAAAATAGTTCTTCAATGAACAAACAAAAGTGTTTCAGGCAAAAAATTACACGATTTGATAGAGTAGTCTTCCGTACAATCAAGGGAATGACAGTATCAGTTGATAGGTCTATGTTCGATATGTAGCATGCATGTGATTTTACAGTGAAGAACACGTTTTATTGTAAATTTGCGATGTAATTTTAACAGGGTAGTTAACATATTATAGAATGTATCAAAAGTATGATCTTTGATGAAAGAAGACAGATCAATTAATATATAGCCCTATATTTGCCAACTATTGCATCTTAAAAGCCCGAAATAGTTGTCAAATTTTGCAAAGGCCAGCACGTCTGAGCAGTGTCGTACAAACGGTGTTAATATTACTAAATATGCGCACATTAGCATTACACAGCAATTTGCTTACAACAAATAAACCGTAAAAACATAAAAGACTAGCCAGTGAATTAAACGATGAAGGTGATAATAATAGTGTCTGCCATGTTGTCAAACACAGTTTATCTAGTTGGAAAAACTAGTCCAATATAATGACCTCGACCTTAAGTTCAAATAGTTTAGGAGACAAGGACGATATATGCCGATGTTTATATCTCATTTACATTGGCCTATAAATGATACAGCTCATATTGGAATGAACCACATAAGATAAAAATAATCAAAAATCACGTGGAGTAAAGTAGGTTTTGGATACTTGCTGAATCTAAACCAACAAATCGATTTGTTAACCACACCAATTTGTACCAAAAATGTGTTCTTATCTTTTGAAGCTAACATTTATTAAAATATTTTCGTAACTAAGCTATGAAAATACGTACAGTGGTGCGCCTGAGTTGTCGACAAAACTTATCTTACCATATCAACAAAGCGGGGATTGCAACGAAGATAACGAACAAGGTTATATTGCTTGTAATACGTACCACGTTACCCTCGCCAAGCTAATATTTATTTGAGTGGGTTCTCGGTCACCCGACAGAGCCTTATTTAAGGATTTTCTGTTCGAATTCTTTACAGACTAACAAAACAGTAACCCTGACTGGGTCAACGCTATAGTATTAGCCTTAAACAAGCTAACCTGTTTATTTTTAAACTGGTTAAAACATTATCTGGCCTTGACTCGCAGTTTAAATTCAAGAACATACAAATATCGAAAGATTGTATTGATACGTGTTTTAAGCCGTGGTCAAGGGTATTTTAGCTATATGTGATAATGATGCATTGGAACACTTAATATTTATAGATTTTTTTGTATTCATCTATTCATTCATATATTTATTTATTTATTAATCCGATGTTAAATCATCAGGATTAAATCCCAACTACCAGCATTATTGTGGGAGGAAAACTGGGTAGTAAATCTATTCAGAAAACCCACGACCTTCCGCTGGTTACTGGCGTGTCAACCACATGCGGTCTGCGGACCGAACAGGCGACCCACTCTCTAGAGCATGCACTTTAGACCACTCATCCACGTAGGCCATTTAAATAAATTTTCTACTTTTGAAAAAGTTCGGATTCTACTGCGCTCTGTATGGCAATGAAAACGTTCTAGGGTCGAGTTTTGAACGTTGATATAACATAAGGAGTTAAGTGACTTGGCGTGAATAAGTGGAGGTACAGGGCCCGTTTTCAGAAAGGTTTAAATAATTACACCATTTTGAAGTAATACACAATTACATCATTTACCGCTGAAATTACATGTCAACATAGGAGAAATAGACACAGTAGTTCAGCCTTGATTGATGCGACAATCATGTTGATATTCAACACATTGTAAAATAACAGCCACTCACTTGGAAACCAAATTATAGCCACAATTTGTACGAATCTTAGTCAAGATTGCTTTTCCACTAACATTAAATTTGAATGTTGAAGATTCAATTGATGGAATATTATTTTTTGTAAATTTTGAGCCCAAGCGGTTCAACAAAACGATATTCAAATAGTCCCATTATGAAGGGTTGCCATCACATCGGAAGCGATAGATGTGCACATCCATTAGAACCAAAGTGAATGCAATCAATCGATGGATACTAATCCAAAGAATGATCTGTAAACATTGTGTACGTATTGGATATCACATAAAAACCTAATCATTTAGTTCACAAATGGAGAGCAACAACAACAACAACAACAACAACCATTATAACATTAAATATAAACAGTATGTCCCAGCATAAAATAAATAATATATTAAGTAAAAATACATAAATGAAAAATCAAGATGGTTTACCATATCTTGGGTGTTGACCAAATTGTTTATGTATAGTAGATTTGTCCACCAATTCGTCTTACAGAACTCAGCGTTTGACATATCTCGAGGAAGCAGTGGTCCGTAAATGATATATTTGTGAAGCCCGGTAAACATCATGATCACAATCATATAAATTGGGGTCAACCTGAAATAAAATTCATTGACTCTTCAATCCTGTGCTTAAGTGTTTTTGCAATGTAATATCAGTAATGCCAAGTATTTTGCTAAATTTCAACGCTAACGATTCTTCAAACAGAAAGTATGAGTTCTCTGGGAAAACGGAAGAGGAAACTTCGTAACAATCACCCCTGCGATTCCCGGAGTCACACCGTGTGACTCATTCAACAGACAGACTCGAAGTCTCGAACCCGTGTATGGTACATCGAAGTAGGATTAGTAAGCAAGCTGACTGACTACTAAGACACGGTTGCTGGCAAGGAATATAATAATTGCTGACAACAATATGTGGAATCAGATGGGTAGGATTTTTTTCAAAGCGGCATTTATGGATAGTTGATTTAGTTTCGCTTTGAAAAGTTATCGCAACAACCAATAGTTATGGGGACAATGTTATTGTTGTTTTTTTAATTAAAAAGTGTGAACATTTTTTAGCGTGCACTTTGTATTGATATCTGATATAAGATTACTGAAAAAAAAGGATTCAAATAACTTTCATTATTACAATAGTTATACTTTAATAATGAAAGTTATTTGAATTCTATTCTTTGCAGTAGTCTTATATCAGATATCAACACAAAGTGCACGTTAAATATTTTTCACACTTTACAATTAAAAATAACAACAATAACATAACCAAGTAAACCCAATAGTTCTACTTGGTTTCCATACCTCCAAAATCTATGGATGTAGAAAACGACCATCTTCATGCAAGTGACTTTCCCTTTCTTCTTATCAATATCCTTGAAGAAGAGGTATCCCACCAACAAACCACTGGAAAAAAATCAAATCGTACAATTTCTTTAGGCCAGAAATATACGTTTTGGCATTTTATTGTCAATAGCGGGAACAGTAGGATTTATTTTCTCGCGCGAGTATATCGAAAACAAATTTGCTATCTATAGCGACACAGCAGTTTGGTCTGACAATGTGTCTGCGAAACACAATAAAGAATATAAAGTTCATAAAAATTTATAAAACGCAATTGTTTTTAAAAATCGATGGTATGAAATCTATGTCATCAACCACATTGAACACCCCAATCATTTTGGGTCACATCGACAATTTAGATTTTCACATTTTTGAATATCTTTTTATGTCATTTGATGGTATTTTCTGTTGAAGATGACTTCGCGCCAAAAACCAACTAACGGACGATTCAATGTTTTGTCTATAAATTATGAACATGAAACTGAATAAGCCTCGGTTCACCTAAAAATAATTTTAAAATCTTGGCAGTTTATGATATTTAATCAAGTGAGTGAAATAGGTATCGCTTCAGGATTCCATACAATGGGCAGGGGTTGACGAACTTCGATTTTGTTATATGTTAGGTGTATTTCATTGGCGGAGGTTTCAAAGGCGGCTGCGTGCTACCCTGGTCCTCTAAGAGCTGAGGGGCAACCATTTTCCTGAGGCAAGGCGGAAAAGAAGATCGTCGCATTAAGCATCTCTTCCTTCCGTACCTTGCCTTAAAACATCGAAAAACCTGAGTTAAATAGAGTATACAACAGCTACTTTCGGATGACCTCTCTTTACCACACCCAATCAAATTGGAGCGTTCTTAGAATAAGAAAGAGGTGGTCTATAAACACAGCATCACAAGTAGGCTATACATGTAATATACACGCATGATTTTAGTCCCATTAACGTGTCCTGACATCATCACATGCGGGTTAATTGACAGTGGCGCCACGCATGTTTGTTGTCGACTTTGATGTGTAAACAGCTTTCTGATTGGCGGCTTCTTTCTGCAATAGTCCAATTAAATTTTTTTCACGTTTTAGCCTCGAATTCCAACAATGGGTAGAAATGTGGAAGTCTCGTCTTAAACATTTTGATCCTCACAATGGGAATATGAGGGCAACATGAAGCCGATATGTTTGTGATATATTTGTATTACGTCCTGTATTTGTCGCGTCTTGTCTTTGTTTGTTGGCAGTGGCATCGAGGGTTATTCCTTCACCCTTTGTGTTGGCACGTCGCCATGTGAGTGAAATAACCTTGGGTACGGCGTTCAACTCCAATCAAACAAAGAAACAATGAATTTTATTATGTGACATGCATTCAACACTAAACCTTTGCTCATTTAAAAAAAAGGATTTCTCGCTTGAAGCAAACTTCAAGATTGTTAACAATATTGCCATTAGCAATTCACCGACTATTATATTTTATGGATATAACTCATTCAGATTATATTTCTCAGCCGTAAACGTCTCATACAGCAATGCACGAATTTATTATTTAATTTTATGCCGTATCCGAAATATACTTCACATCAAAATAGGCCACACAATCATTTGCATTAAATTCAAATATATATATTATCAACACACCTCAGTAAGAAGAACGTATCAACGGACAGAGTTCCAGAGACAATGGCCATGAATGTAAACCTTTTGATATAATCGCTGGCATCAATCATATTCGCTGAAACAATAAAGGAATATGATAACACTTCATTTCATTTTTATTCACCACATAATGGAACAGAACAGCAACAAATCCAAGATATAAACATATAAGTTATGGCGGGAATAAATGCAACATATTTGCGTCTCATTTAGAGATTTATTCAAAAAGGAATAAAAAAATGGATGGATTCCAAATGTCGTTTTTTTAACCAACATTTTAATGATTATGATGACTCGTTCTCAAGTGTGAGAAAATGATTTAAAAATAAAAATGAAACTTTACGTCAAAGAAGTAAGTATATGGAAGTCATTGACCTTTTTCGAAAATTACATTATCTGAAATATCTATTTAACAATCATATACATAAAACCCTTATTCCTTACTTTGATTTACATTAGTTACCGGATTAGCCATTACAAAGTGATATGTCTGTACGCATTGGCGCCTCCTTGTCTTAGAGAGGGTAGGGCCAGTTGTTATTTCTGCTCAGCTAAAATCTTGGCCATATATATATATACATTTGTAACTTAACATTCGACTCTATGTTAATAAACTAAACGGAAATATGCATCTTTTTTATTTCTTGGCTAAACTTTGTCGATACTGGTATGGCTTTCTCTTCCTCTAATTTAGGGCTTATTATAAATATCATAAACATATTTTAGTGTACGTAGGATATTTCACTTTTTATTAGCAATTTATCAATTAATTAAAATTAAATTTATCGTCCACGTTTGAAGATGATGTCTGCATGCATGACACTGCGTGAAAAACACGATTAAAATCCGTGTGTACAAAATTGTGTACAATATATACACATGTCAATATTGGCTTTAGTTATATTACTCACAACTATCAAATATTTCATATCTTATAAATTGTCCTATTTTGATAAATCAGGTTCTGACCGACTTTTTAAATCTGTTAAAACGTAAAGTTCAAATGATAACTTTGTACAGCGTTCTTGATACATATGAAAATAAATATCTGTATACAGTCTGGATTTGAGACCGGATGGCGTCATCCAAATGTTTTTTGATCTACATTTATTCAAACATATAAATTGATATTATTATTTGTCGGCTTAAAGTAATCTTGATCATTTTATTGTGATTTACATACACACAATTTAAATAAGCACGCCTTCCCGGGGTAACGCAGATAGTCTAACAAGCCTCGTATCAGATCCCACCAAGTGTACAGTTTGTTGGCGGTCACACAAAGATCGAAATAAATACGGAAACGCATGTATCAATAAAATACGTGTACCATGTTTGAAACAGTGTATCGCATCTGGTCTAGCTTAACATGACGGTAACAAGCGAGGAAAGACAAATATCCCTCCCGAGCGCTTTTTAGCTTGTTAGGTAGTCTGGTACAACTGTAGTATTATAGTTCTGCCCTTCTTCTTCAAACGAAAGTTCCGGAAAGTGCGTAGAGGTATATATTTGACATAGTGGTTTGCCGCGGCCTTGTCTTCGCCGATCACTCGAACTAGGGATGTATATGGTTATATCTGTCTAGAAACATGTGGGAAGGGTGAGACTTTGGACAACAGCGTCACCCGTTTCAAATAAGTTATTCTTTCTTTACTATTATGCATGATACATTTTTTTTCACTGATCCTATCAATAAAAACTAACTATCGCATAAATTTAATCTACCAGTGCCCTGTGTCTAACTTAAGCAACCTTCGAGCTGTGAGTTACATGTAAATCCCATTTTCTTGCTTTGGAAAAAAAATGTTCAGAATAAGCAATATTACACAGAAATACCAAAGAACACTTAAACCTGAAATTACGATTGACTTTTATTTTAGATCAGTGATCAATGGATGTACAGCTGTGTGAAGATAAAATACTGCCCATAATGGAACATATATTGCCGTGACAACCCTACTTCTCTTTAACACTTTGTCGATTATTGACGGCGAAATCTAAATGATGGTCTCAAAAAAAACTATTTGAGTTCAGAATATCAAATTAACTTTTTGCTAATATGACGTTTGCATGTCTAACTTTAATTTAACACGATACACATTTGTTTGTATAATTTTTGGTCAAGACGTGCTGCAAGATATATAATGACAAGACAACAAGAATAATGACGATGTATTGTTTATGACTTATATGTGGATTGTATTTGATGAACAAAACACAACCTTCTGAGCTTATACCATATGATTAAGCGGAGTAGCTCAAGAGTTTGTGTTTTATTCATTTAAGAATAATGACGTTTCGAAGAAAGGTGGACAATTTTTTTCTTTCACTTTGCATTGTAGCGTGGCCTTTTTCGGCAGAAGGCGATAGAGCATCAGACTAAAGCAAAAATGCTCTCCATTCAAGATTAACATTTGTGAAAATTTGAAAATAGAAAATATGTATGAAAGCACGACATAACGCGAAGCTTACCTGTGGTCTGGTTGTCTGAGATAGAAAATACACCATAGTAGAATGTATGACATAGAATGACCCAGGCCATACTAAGGTACCGTATACCGTTAATACAAGTGATCGAACCCTTTGGATGTTTGGCAGCCAATATTTTTGGAGCGTTTGACACGAGGGAGAAACTCATTAACATCTTAGCGCACACATTCTCTGAAAGAAAATACAAATAAATACAAATAAAATGTAACAAAATGCCAGGCGCCAAAAGCACTTAGGATACAAAATAAAACCATCTCAAAGCTGCAAGAACAACAATTGATGTTATTTTGCTTATTTTGCTTTAACTAAACCGCGAAAATGGCCTGAAAACCACAATTTCAACAGCAGCAACAACAACAACGACGACAATATCTCCACGGTAGGCCTAACTTGTACAATTCTACGCATCACCCAACGACGAATAAAAGATGACAAGTCAACTAAACATTATAGACTATTTATAGGATAAGGTCAATAACTAATTACTTCTGTATATAATTAGAGCTAAGATTTATAATAAACCACTGGGTTTAACGTATACAATATTATTATATAAATTTCCTCAAAATTAGCAACAACAAAGAAATTGTATAGAAATATAAATGAATTAGGAGAACACCCTCGGGTGAGTCATGTATTTTGTTTGCTGCCCTTCAGACGGCACTCCCGTCATAGGAATTCAGTACCCTTGACTATTAATGCCAGGAAGCTAAGCACAAACCTCTCGGTGCCCGAGTTTCTGACTTCGCTGCAGGTTCATTTTCCTTGGGTTCAATGTCATTGATCGGAACTTTTCCATTTTCTTCTGTAAATGTAGTCATGACCGTGCTCTCTCCGTTAGGTGTGTACTTCCCGTTAGACCCGCCATTTTTCAAAATGCCTTCTGGAGCGCTTCCGTCAGGTACAAAGCCTCCATTTGAGTGTCCTGTGTGGCCGTTTAGACCGTTCTTCTGTGGCATTGACCCATTGGAAGCCACTTTAGCCACCTTAGTTCCCGATTTTCTTTGTTTTACGACTTCAACGAATGTGCCGATAGCAGTAAGCCCCAGCAAGAAACTTAAAATGACACTGAAAAATAAAATATATGTTTTTAACTTGTGTATCTCTAAGTGACAATATGCACATTGAAGCTCTAATAGATTTGTTTAGTATGAGAGAAAAGAAAAAAAAAATCTCACACCAGCATTTATATTACAAATTACACAGTGCAGCGCGTGGTTTGTGGAGCTTCCTGTTGCCCTGGTGCTTTCTTGGTTAAAGAGGAAAAGAAAGTCGATATGTTTGTGATGTCCATGTATTGTCCTGTGAGTGTCCTGTATTTGTCCTGTGAGGCTTGTATTTGTTACCAGTGGTGTCGGGGGAGGGGGGGGGGGGGGGGCGTCTTTAACCCATTTGGCGGCCACCCCCATATTTGGGTGAAAAAAACAAAACAACCGCCTT
>JAVFBX010008558.1:0-18632 GCA_034783855.1 Mopalia kennerleyi | reverse complement strand
ATTATTGACTAAAATCAATCATAATATGATATTATATTTAGAATCTTAATGTCCGCCGCTTTTTAAATATATATGATATTAATATAATCACCGTTTGGAGATACCCGCAAAAGCTACGAAAATATATAAGGGTCGCATTTTTAACTCTTGACTATAGCCTTAAGGATACCTCTACAGAGTGTTTTACCATTTCGCCGTTTAACTGTTCAATTCTTGTAAATTTTGCAACACATGCGTATATATTCTTAATCGTCTTGTTCTGCACAACGATAATAAGTCAATTGTTTTTTTTCTAAAACTTACAGAAAAAAATATATTTTGCATAAAAAGAAAATTTTTGCTACCTCTTTTTCAAATTGCTACTTCTTTTACACCGTTAAACTCAACTGTTAAATTTTACATCAACGTATAATACATTATGTAAACCAAAAAACGGTTAGGCAGTTTGTTTGTTTTTTTATTCACCCAGAGTTTTTTCCTGTTGTCTTAATTTTCTTGCAATATTATGAAAGGCCAAAAATATAAATAAAAAAAACAGTCAAAATAGTGAAATTTCAACTTCTTAACACTAAAAAAATCTGAATGACTGTTTTCTAGTTTTATATGTGGAGATGAAATGTGCAAAACAGCAGTTCTGCATAGGTATAATAACGGCCGAGGAGTGGGAATTTTCCCAAGTACGGTACACTGAAAAAAAAAAGCCAAGAAAAGAGCTAAAGGGATTTTGATCTATTTTACGACAGGTTTACCTCTTTTATGATCATTTCTTTTGAGTAATTCAATCTGTTTTATCACAATTTGTTTATAATATCGAATTGACCGATTCTATGTACGTTTCGCAAATAATTATGTATATATATATTGTGATATATACCAGTTTTTCTATACAATTGATAAGAGTTGACCATGTCAAATGTTACTTGAATTTCGTACAAGTTGATTATCAATCTCTTAATAGACTAACACCAATCAACCACATGTGGCGTCAGTGAATAAGTGCTCAATATACAATACACGGAAACTGTTGATACGCGCATATGCATAGCTGGCAGGCTGTTAATCATCTCCAGTTAGATATTTGTATTTAATTAATTGTCAAAACACCGCTGTTGTAAATATTTTAATCAAGGTTTATCACCAAAGTTAACGGTCTTCTAATGCAAATCTTTTTATCGGGTGTGCTCTAGGATAAAGATCACTATCTCGACTTTTTGAATATGCGATAATAATAAAAATCGCGAATTTTGAGTTGAGAGGGGGTTAGAGTATCCTTAACGTTATTTACTCAGATGGTGACACAACTGATGAAAGACAAGTGCAGGACAATCACACGACGCCATACAATGACATCACAGGCAGATCGGTATCACGTTACCCCTTAGCTCTGAAAGCTTCAGGAAGCTCCCGCCCACCCCTCCGCAAGTTAGTATAGTAGCACCTTATCTGCTGAACCCAAAACAGACGCGGCAACCTGTGAAGTCTCCACTATCCGCTAAGTTTTCAGTTCATTTGAAATAATTGCATGTCTCAGTACAATGTAGGATTTACGGTTTGTAATTCTTGCGCACAAAACCGATTTAATTAAGTCCCACTGCTAGCCTGAGTGGGTAAAAAAAATACTACGGTTGTGTAATGTCACAAAAGTATTCTTTTATATCGTGAAACTCTTAAAGGCCCCCTAACCGTGAGATGACCTAATTTTGGCTCAATCGGCGAGTTTCTGTATTTTACCCTGTTAGACAAAGTTATGAACTTTGTGTTTTTACCGTACACTAAAAGTATTGGTGAGCTATTTTTCTTTTAAGTCAAACTTTAAAATACGACTTTTTGTGTCAAACACAAAAATTCGAACGAAGGCTATTTTAAAGTTTGAATGAAAAGAAAAGTAACTTATCAGAACTTTCAGTTTGTGGCAAAAACAGAAAGTTCCTAACTTTGTCTAACCATGAAAAATACAGAAACTCGCCGATTTTTGTTTAGGAGCCAAAATTAGGTCACCCCACGGTTAGGGGGCCTTTAAAGTTCTCCACAAAAAAGATGAACGGCGTGGTTTTTTTCCAGAGGAAGTTTTGCCACCCCCCCTCCCCCCCCCCCCAGAAATTTCGTACATTCAGCAGTTTAGTCAAGCAAGTATCCCTGATATTCCTAACCCCATACTTAGAGTTTCAAGTATAGTATTAAATCTATATGGTTGGTTTAATTTGCCACCTTGTATAGGCCCATGTGTGATTCTATATATCATCAACTTTTTTATACATGGCACAGATTGCCCACCATACTATATATATATATGTTTCAGATAAACTCTCAATTATAATGAAAAAATAATAAATACTGAATAATTCATCCAGGAAACTGCTTTGAAAACTGTTGCGTATTAGGTCTTTCTAACCATGTTTATAAATTGGTGAATTTCTAATTATTTTACTAACAAAATGAAACTCAATATCCAGATAAGCGTTAATAACTCACAGCTATAATAATAACTGTGTCGTGTTAAATATAATCAACAGCAATTTCATCACGTGTTAAATGGGTTTCAACAAAGATATAGTGACATGTTGATGCTGTGCACATGCTTTGTTTAATTTAGAATGAACTATCTTCGTGAAATCGCTGTTTGTTTGTTAGCGTGGGAGTCGACTGGGCGACGAAGGATCGAAGGAGAACCAGTAGCCCGACACGCTATTTACTGAATCACGGTGGCAGGCCCGAATCGCCGTTTGAGTTATAATCCATGGTTTGCGAATGCATATTGCCAAAAAGTAGTCACATTGGCACACTAATAGGACCGATTAATCAAGCACGTATTCGATACTCTTGATTATCGGTCTCTTATGTAAATCATGATACAGAATGAGATTGGATTGTTTGTGCGCATTTTGACTGTAATTTGTTTTACCTTATGTGTACAATACTAAAGTACTGTAATGCATACAATTATCACACGACTGATCGTTCGAACCTGTAACATGGTATTCAGTTTATTAGGTCGATTTCCCTATACGTAATTTAATGTGGTTTTTTCGCTTGTTTGGTTTCGAATTTACGTCGTACTTAAAGGTATTTCACTGACATGCCTGTCTGCCAGCCCAGTATATAGGTGACGAAATCGGCGCACAATCTCCCAGGCAACAAACAATGACAAGACAGGAACATCACAAGACGCAATTTTAAAAAACATTGCCACAAACAGAGTGACTTCGTGTTGCCTATAGCATGGACTCCATACACCAGGCGCATGTTGCTGGAAGCATTATTTAGATAAATCCGCTATTACATGACGTCGCGCCATGTTAAAGGTCTATCTCTAATCCTGAGCGGTTTAAACTGGTGTTAGCGACTACAATCTTTCGAACAGCTGGACCAAGGGCAAGAAGAAACTCGTTCCAACTACCCGTCAGATGTAACTTATATTGTACCTAAGGCTAAGCTTAACATGTGGCTTTAAAGAGCAACAAGAAACACCATATAAAGGACACTACTACAGACGCGTCATCATCACCTATTCGAGGCAACAAGCAGCTCTGTTTAACCACTATCAAAATTGAATAAAATTATGATTTGGCAACCCTTTAACGTCAAGAAAAACTTATTTTTAGTAAAAACTCTGATTAATATTGATATTATATTGAATATTCTTTGTTGAAACTGATATTATATTGAATATTCGTTGTTCAAACTGATATTATATTGAATATTCTTTGTTCAAACTGATATTATATTGAATATTCTTTGTTGAAAAGGGATAACCTAGTATTGATTGTTTTCAGCTAAAGGTTAGTTTTTATTGGATTTGAATTTATTGAAAATGAACTTTTCAGCTAAAGGTTGTTTTGTTTTTAATTAAATTCGAATTTTCGAATTTATTGAACCTAACCTTTGCAGCTAAAGGTTAGTTTTAATTGAATTTGAAACATAAAACTTCTATCAATGATTTAATCCATGTGGGAAAGATGTAAGGGTAAACATTGATACCCTGTGAGTGACATATTGGAATCAAAGCTACGTTTCTCATAGGTAATTCTTTGACCTTAAGACGGCCATTCTGGAACTGGGACATGTGAATCCTCCAAGAAAATAATTGAATTAAAACTACATACAATTCAAGTTGAGTAAATAAAATCAGCAAACAAGGCAGCGGAGTAAATTTAAATTTTTCTATGAAATTTATTGGAGATTGTTTTGGGTTGTCGACTTTAACCCAATGTATTGATAAATCTGTTTAACAGAATTTGATGACGTCATATCACAATATGAATAACAAAATGATATTTACAATAACACAAATGCATTTAGCGTACAACACAAGAGCTATTGGATATAGCGAAAACAATAAAAAATGTACGAGTCATTACAAAATAAAATATCACCTTTATTTTTTAAGGTATACTGCCACTACATTGAATGCACCGTCGTATTTTTTTAAAGTATTTGCATTCGTCATTGGTCACTTAATTAAAAAGTAATAACTCGTACATTTTAAACTGCTTAATATACTCGGCTCGTCAATATTAAATAACACATCCGATTCATCATTAATTTAAGAAACTTTTGCGTGAAATGCCCACTCTCGCAGATACATACTACCCTTACATACAGTGTTTGCAACACAAACGTCAACACTACAACAAATGCTCTAACACACACAAAATGAAATTTCATTTACCATCACACTGTATTATCAATTATATTATTTTAGATTCACAATTTCAAGCACATACATACCCAAACACACTCACACCCACATACACAGAGAATCGACCATGCATAAATTGCACAAAGCATGAACTTAATAATTCAGACATTTTTAAATTATGCACTACGCAGTATAAAAAGAATGCACATTAAAATATATGCACGAAATGACACTTTGGAGTACCCTGTTATTGATAATGCATTACTAAAATGCGCACTTTCTTTCACGTTTATAAGGAAACAAAATCAATAAACAATAATTTTGCATATTAATAAAAACAAAAACTTTTAACATATTACAAAAAAAACAACAACATTTTTAAAAAATCTAAGCCAGAGATGTTTCCTTACAACAACAACATTAACGACAATAAGTTAGCATGCCTATGGCAATTTTAAACACTGCCTTTCAAAGGATATACAAAAGATCATTGCATAGATTGATTAACAATGTGGGGTCTTAAACATTCAATAATTCTGCATTATAAAAAAAAAATTGTAATGATTAATTTAGAAGTCTTTTTCTTCCCTTGTGACAAATGTACTCGTTCAGATGAGATAACGAAATCTGGATATCTCATGGAGTTAAAAAAAAGTATTCGTAGTATCATAATATTTGCACGGATGGATATTTTCGTTCTTGTCTTGTCTCGTGTTTTAATATTGTATCAGCTGTACGATTAACTTTCTTCCAGAAATTATAAATTTGAGACCAACATTCAATCAAAGAGACATTTATGTAGCACATATAAGACCAATTGAATTCTGAGAAGAGCTATGAACTTTGAATTTGAAAAAAAAAATTTCAACATTGGGGTATAAAAAAATACTTCATAGCCGAAGCCAAATGGAAAACAACTCTTGTGAGAGACTGAATAGCTTTAGAAAACATTTTAATTATCAAATCAATTTGTACGCATGTATAACAGTTTTTAGTATTTTTAAAAAGTTCGAAATTATTGACAAAATAGTTGCAGCTTTGGTAAAGTTGTTTTTGACTCAATGTTATATGAACGACATTGTAAAATTTATATGTAGTTGGAATGATTTTGCAAGATCTCAAAAGATGAGCAAATCTCGCGAGACTTAAATTAAGACAGTCAAAATGCGTAGTGAAAGCACATAGAAAATACTTCATAAAGTATTCAATAACTTTGTACAAATTTTAAATTAAATATAAATTCTTATATACACATACCTAAATAATAAAATCTAAAGTTCATCAAGTGCTAGCTGCTTCCGTGTTGGAGCCGGCACCGTTGAATTTTGTCATAAACTTTACCCAACCTTTCGTTGAGTATTTTCACATTACTGTCTGGGAAGTGTGGCAACTGTTCGTGATAAATCTCATTGTTAACTAAAGATTTTTGAAGTTCTTCACCAATATTGTCATTAAAGAATAAATTCTCTACATGTTTCACAGTTGAGTCTCTAAATACGCACACAGACTCTAGCAAAGTCTCGTGATACGGAGCGTATTTATCTAAAAGTCGGTAACCATGCAGAAGGCCGGATTCGTTGTCAAGGAAAACTAGTCTGCCGGAAGTCCTATCTTTTTCTAAATTATGAGCTGGACTCGACATCATCTGAGAGTTCCATTGTTGGTTGAACATATTATTAACAATTCTGTCTAAATTTGCCGTCAGATAATCGAAAACTATTAAATCCGACCATTGCACAAGTTCACATAATTCTGAAAGACTTTTGTTGAGCAGACTCGTATCCTCTGGAATAAGCTGTCTAGTATCCTCTTGGAATTCTTTGGGAATGTATGCGGGCTCTAAATTATCCAAAAAGCGTGTGAGAACCACAAGTTTTTCGTCGACCCATTGCGACATTGAAATTTCCTGGTTTACACGTTCCCATTTTGGCTCGACACTTTTCACCAGTGCCATGACAGTTGGGGGAACGTTCGTGATGCCTAGAATTTTGGCTAGGTGATAAGAATAAATTTCACCTTGAATCTGATCGGTGTTCGGTCGATATCTGGCACATGCTTTTGACGAGTCTTGGAAAGTTAACAGACGATTCTGCATGCGTCCGCAACCCTCAGTTAAATGCACAACTTTACCGTCAAAAACTTCCTTCCTCCAAGCTGAAACCATATCTGCGCTAAATCCCGAAGGGCATAATTTCTCTAATTTTCCGGACCATTGAATCCCTTGAATTATTTCAGACAACTTGTTGAATTTGTGCTTCAAATCAAAAGTATTTCCAATCGAAGGTGAAATTGTATCTGTTTTAACGTTCTTGTAATGCAGATTGCTAGCCTGGGGGTTGTTTTGGTTATTTCCCGGATTTGCATTCAAATTTACCATGACGCCATTCCGTACAGGGGGTCGGCTGTCACTTGAACCTGTATCTCGCAACACATTTTGCCCGTGGGGAAATTCTTGTTGACTTTGCGTTGGTCCGTCTAGTTCACTGTAACCCTCATTTGATTGGAGCTTAGGGCGATTTACCTGCCCAATGTCATTACTATTCTGACGGCCCTTGTATTGACTTTGTTGGCTTAAGCCTCGGTCTCTATTGAGGTCGGCTCTATTGTCAATGTTGGAGATTATGCCAGTATTAAAGGATAAAGTGGGTACTGTTTCCTCTACTTTAAAGCCTAAATCTTTTCTTCTGTTGTTCAAAGAATAATCGAACTGCGGGTCTCTGGCGATAGAATCCAATAGGTAGTTGTCGGTTAATCCCCCTGCATTGAGCTGTCCTACACTTCTGGCCTGACGATCATGACCCAGGCTAGCTGCCCGGCCGGGTCCAGCCACAACAGGCAGGCGGACTAGTAAGCCGACTAACATCCCAAAAGTGAACGCAACACCCGTCATCAGGCATATAGATGTCTTCATTATACCCCGACATGAAAATAATGTAAAATCGCTGGCTGCCATTAAAATATCCACACACAGAACAGGGAAACAGTTGTTAAATAACTCTCCTTCGAAACACAAATCGTATCATCGGAGGGCTGCGAAAGTTTCTCAGTAAACACAAACAAACACTGGTTAATCGACGAACTCTTTCCGCTTGCGAAGTTAACCTTATAGATTGATGTATTCAAACAGTATCACTTAAATCCCAAGGGCTAGCTTGTTGTATGTCCTTGTTTAGCGGGGTTGTTAACAGTTCGAGGGTTGAGCTATCATTGATGACAACACACTCGCCTTGGCTTGATTTATAGGGTAGCAGATCTTCGGATCAGATAATGGTCATAACAATCATTAGCACCTTGTTTACAACACTTAGAGTTGTTCCTGGCTTTTCATAGGTCCACGGTCATATAATTTGGTGACCGCCGACTGCGCTGGGAGCTCACGCCGTGGACTCCCTCGACCTTCACTGAGAACCCGGCTGATTTGTTCGGCTGTCACTCGGCTTGTCACACCTTAAACCAGGTGAAAATTGTTCCCTTTCATTGTTCACCCGCTGTCCAAGTCTTTCTTGCCCAGCGGCTACGGCGAAACGATTCACTGGACCGAACAATAGACTCTGATACCCCGCTGGTTGGGTTAGGTCACTCTCTCTTCGTCAAGCTACCTCAGCTCTCCGCTTGGCTCACAGCATAGGCCTACCTTTGACTGGCGTACTGGCCTTCCTAGACAAGCCGTCTGATCAGCGTTCACTCAGTGGGCTTGTGAATTCCGCTCACTGCAATTAATAAAAAATATATCCGTGTTAAAGAAAGTCTTGAGTGGGATAAATCTAACGGTGTCATCTTCATGATAGACTCTAAGCGGAAACAATGAGTTCTACCCGCATACACCTAACGCTTCTGACATCCTTACTGATCTACGTAAATTAGCAACTGAGTTAGGCTAGGCCTTTCAAATCGCTTCACCTTTGTGCTAAATGCGCAGGCGCTCGGAACACAGCGAATGATTAGACGTTCTAAGCTTTTGTCCCGCCCCATAATCGTGCTGTATCTTCTGACATTCGCAAACGTAAGCGTACATAAAAACTTCATTAAAGGGGTCTAAGGGGATACAAAACGTTCATATACTAAGCTAGATCGAGATAATTATATTTTTTAATGTTTTGAAAATGTCGGGGGTCTTGAACTCAATGTAATAGTTTTGCGGAATGTCGCATCTCTAAGGCCGTGGTCTGTTGTCGAATGAAAATGGAAAAATGACAGCGCTGTTGAATTTTCAGTCAACCTTGGACAATTGCTTGACAGGTCTTTTGTGGGACCAGGCGAACATTCGCACAATGTGCATTGAATCTACCCGTCTACCACTCATAGAACTTCATTAATAATTGTGACACTGTGGGGACCTCAATTTCGTCTTAATCTCACATCCTGTGTCTATAATCTGGTGATTCTGTTGGGAGTAAGTTAAATAAAGTTGAATAAATTTATAACCAAAATTTTAACGCCATGCTTACTCGGTTATTTCGTGTTCACAGGCAATAGCCTAGTCTTTCGAGTTTCATTTACACAACACTGCGATGTACTCTTAGGCAACAATTATCTCAACAAAACAATAGACCAGTGAACAGATCACTGTAAGAACTAGATGGAATTTATAACCACATAAAACACGTCAATTAAAATAATGAACACGACTGTTTATCAGTGCACAGAAAGCCTATATGATCCGTATTTGATATAAAAATGTTTGAGCCGAATTAATATTTGGATATAAAACTGTTGTAAGTCAGGGTGGAATGCTTCGGCCCGAATAATTTATATTTGACTTGAGTTTCATTAGTTCTTTGAAAATATTATTTATATATTTGATTTTTTTAAAATTTACCTTAAGATATATGCCATTCTTATCAGTCTTAAGAGGAATAGCCCAACTATAATATATTTTTTTAAATTAAGGAATCCTTCATCATATTCAATATTTTATAGGACTTTCGTTTGTAACAACTTTAAATAATATTTTTTCTGCATCAAACATTGGCTTATTGACAATGGAGCACAGATAAAAATCGAGAGCACCGTTATATTCGGTTTAATATCATTCGTAATTGCACTGAATTTGCGCTAAAGTTCCTGGTCCATAAGTGACCATACGCCATTGATGTGATACAAAGAAAAGGCGTATCATAATTATGTTATATATTAAGCAACGTTTATCATTTTAATATTTTTTCCTAAAGTTTGAACACCATGTCGACAATAGTCATACCATGGACAAAACATATACATATAGCAAAAATAATAATAATATAAAGTCAGTACAATACAAGAAATTCTAAACGAATATCTAGAAATATATATTTTTTGCTTTAACTTAAAATTGTCTATCAGTACAACTGTGACACGATCTCAGTGTCTCTAGCACCTCAGATTTAAAAGAAATCAAGCCAATATTATTTTGTTTTTTTCTCACAGTTCATCTTTGCAGATGTTGCATGCATGGAGGTGTCAACGTAAGTATGAACTACCGTGGGATAGTTTTGCCGTTACCTTCTGTTTAGCAAACTGGTTACCCTCAAAGTCTTCACTTTTTCCCACACGTAACTAGTGGTCATGTAACGTGGTCTTACTCTATTCGCCGATTGTCCAACAATAGAAGTGCCTAAGACCACATAGGAATAAACAAACAGTTTTCTTTATCGTAACACGCTTGGACAAGAATAACTTGATCACAAAAGTCGGTTTAACTTCTGAACAGCTCGTTTTGGAAAACAAAAAGCGGCTTTCATCTGAAGAGCGGACATATTTGTTTAAGTGGTCAGTGGCTATATTGACAGAAATTCATTGGCACAAAATAAATATTCAACAAAGGAACGGTAGGCACAAAGTACTTAACTAAACCAATATATTGCGTAACAAAGAGACAGCTTAGACTTTATTGTCCGAGGTGCCGGTCCAACTAGGCTATACTTAACCTGGTGGTTTTAAGCGACTTTGCTAAAAACAACATTGTGCGAATCAGTGCCTTGCATCTCCTTGCAGTACACCGTAAAGTTGTTTCAAGGGATATACTAACATAGTCTGAAATACTCATTAAGGAACAATTTTCGTGATTTCTATTCAATTGCGTTGCTGATCACGATCGGATTAGCTGAAATCGGATTAAGTTTAGCGGATTAACCCCACCATACGAATTAGTTATTGAATGATAATCAGTGGTCAGATTAATCCTTTAAGGCTGACCCCAAAACTCACTTCAGCTTTCCACAAGTACCACGCGTCTCAACGTTTGACACGCGATTATTGCAAATTATTAAAGGAAAATGGAAATCATGAAATAAATGGTCAACCTTTGACTATTAATTAACCTGACACCGGTCACCTGTTATCTACTGAAACTAAGTCTCTAAAATAAGGTGGAGTAACATTCCTGCGAAACACGATTGACTTTTAAGGCGCTTGAACGCAATAAAAAAATTGTTTTATTAAAAATTATTCAAACTGTGGTTATCTTTATGGGTTAAAGGGTATATAATGCCTGAATTTTACCCAGATTGTAAATTGTATTCTTCGTTATTCATAGACAGTAGAAAAGTGCTGCAATTCCGGAAAGGGTCACTTCCGTACTGTTATATAGGTGGTGTCCAAGAGAACACAACGTTTGATGGTTTAATGGTTCTTCGAGGGTTCCTTAAAAAAGTTGGAACCATCTGTATGGAACCATAATGGCAAAAACGGTTCTTTAGAAACGATGGAACCATTACGATAAAACGATTCTTTGATATAATAAGAAAGGGAGAAATATTTGGAACAGTTGTTGTGAGGGTTCCATAAAGAACCATTAAAGGTTCCACCACAGCCATTACTGAAGAACGTTAAAGAGTTTCATTAGAGCCACATGTTTCTAAGAGCGTACGACTTTAAAACTTGCCTCAGTTTTAATAACAACGTAACTTGTCTAATAAACTATTTATGACTCATTCGCAATAATCTGGGTGTGCTATTTACTGAGGCTATGTAGCTCCTTTAATTACGAAATAATCAACAGATGCCTTGAAGTCATTGTCGCTTATCTTAATTCATAACAATTTAGTTTGTCAGCTGCTGTGTGTTGTAAGCTACATAGCCTCAAACCTTTAGTGCCTCCGAACCAATATTAACGTTAAAATCTTTTAATTCAAATGCAAACTGAAAGACCAGTTAAAATAATACGTTATATTGTTTTATTCAGAGGCAATTAAATTAGCTTCTTATTAGAGGTATTAAAACTATCATAAACGTCATCTGAAAGAATCATTAAATATTTTTAATTTCAATGTATATTATAATTTAATAAGGCTGAGAATACGTAGTATATTTTCTACCAAAAATAAGTGATAAGCTATACAACGTTAAAGGCACTACGCGTTATTATAAGATTAATTAGAGTAGTTTTAATTGATTCAGAATCTAAGAGCGCAATTTGCTACTTATTGCGCAATTCGCACCCATACACTGTGAATATTGAAGAGAATTAAAGTCTCAAGTTTGGCAACAGCATCCATCGGGATAAAGGCGCTTTTTGATCCTATGTTGGTATCTTACAATTTTTAGACTGAGTAAGCTAATTTTTTTTTATATCTGTGTGTGCTACATTTCTGTCACATGTCTTCCACATCACGAGATCGAGATGTCTGTATGTTAAACTCATATCAACGCGAGATAAGGATATTTTTTTTGAAAAACTCGACTTCGAATGGTTTTCATGAGTATGAGATGATTTATCAGTTTTAATTCGCCGACATCCCCGTGTCCGTGGGGATCATCTATAGAAATACTGCTACTTTTGTATCATTTTGTCGCAAAGGTGTTTTTTGCTTTAATACAGTTTATTCTACATATGCAGTGTGAACGCATGAAACGTATCGAACTTCATTTTGACTCAAAATGTTAGCATTTGTTATGCCCCCATCAACAAATTATACCAGTGCAAAACGTTGTGATATTGTTGTTGTTGTTTACATTGTAAACGAAACTGCCAGTGAAGCCCACTTCTCACCATGCCCGCAGTCGCAGCTTTACTTAAGGGATTCTATTCGACAACGTTGACACTCTTTTATGCCTTTTTGTGTCCGCATAACTACGGCTTTGTGGTGTATGATCGGATCACCGCATTCGTATCATATAAGCAGTTATAAGTAAAATACAGCATATTAAAGGGAGCCGTGCTTGAGTCTGTCAAAACTGAATTAGTCCTTAGAAAATGATGTGTACAAGGCAATTAAATACCTACTATAGAGCTAGTTAGGGAGGTGTTCGTCTTAACAATGCATGTATATGTCCCTTATTAAATTGGCGCCGGTCGGACACAAACATCGCTCGGAGCGACAAGATGAAAGTATGTTGGTTAAACAGAAATAGCTTAAATGTGGTTATGTATTGAATTTATAAACTAAGTTTAACATACTGGTGGGATATATGGGTTTATAAGTGAACCGTAACGAACCACTGGGCAGTCATTATAAAATAGGGTACAGCCATATGAATATTATGTATATTTTAGGCCTATATATCTTTACGAGAGATCGCTGGATATTTTGTCTGGGCGAGTTGACGTGGATTAGCCCTTAGCGTACAAACCGATCGTGAGCGTCATCCCTAACACTTACAACGATGCGCTGTCGTTAACTATCCTTTGTCTATGTAAGCTCAATTTTACCTATACATGTTGATTGTTATAGACAGTGTGTTGTTCAGTCTTTGTACGGTAGACCCTAAGCTAATAGACGATTAGTTAGAAGACAGATGGTAATAGTGACAAAGTTTCCCGGATTCACTAAATCATCACAAATGCTAATTCTAGTTGTACGCTTTTAAGCATCTTCTATGTTAACAGGCCGACTTAAACCGCCCTAGGCAACTCATAACAATAATTACGCGGCGATTGGGGGAAAATACACGACCTCAATATCCGCACCAAATGCATCCAGCATAAAACAAAACTTATAAGATATGCTCAGTCGGAGTTAATTAGTCCATGCTCATTTAATTTATGAATTCCAGAAGTTTTTATTGAGAGATAAAATTCGATATTAAAATCATAAATGATTCGATTACCGATGAAGCGTTACGACCCGAGAAAGCAATCCGTGAGAATTCGGCTTGGTTTGGGTGTCTTGGGAAATCATATCGCTTAACAGAAAACACCCTTATCCGTTCTCCAGTGGTGGCGGCTTGGAGGGCGCTTCCTGTTGCCCTGGTGCTGTCAACACTTAGGGGCAACACTACCCTGTACTATTTGGGATGTCTCTGTATTCCCTTTTAAGATTTTCTGTCTTTTCATTTTTTGTTACCAGTGCATTGTGATGGGTGGTTTCCTTTCCCCCGTTGGACTAGCGCGCCTGTATGTAAGTGAAAAAAACCTGAAGTACGGTGTAAAACCCCAAATTTAACAAAACACAATACTTTCTTCCAGAATTATCGCCAGCTTACACGATGATAGATACATAATTATAATAAATCATATATATGTTACACATGTCATCAGATAGGCACTTTTGTGAAGGGAATAGATTTAAACGATTTCATTTTATCTGTGTCACGAACGTATAAATTAAAATTTCTGTAACTGTCTATTTCAAATTTGATTTATTTGAGACCTGCTTTCACGAACCAGATCTTATGTTCGTGTCATTCTGAGGCAATCAGTTGAACACATTGTGCGAATTTCAAATACTGTTTTGTTATCTCCGTCGCCCGACATTCCGATTGAAGCATTTCCACAATACTTAATCATAATCATAAATATGATAAACATCGAAATGTTATACAATGGCTTAAGAGCCCAAAATTGGAAATATAACAGACAGCACACAAGAGATCCTCTTCGTGGTACGCCTTAGAATGGTGATTGGAATCCGCTTATTTGGGAATTGAACCCGGACTTCCCATGCAGCATGACTACCGAATATAAGTTTTGTATGATAGGAATTTTTCCCTTCACATGAATTCCTTTTACCTACATACAGTGTACGTTCTTAATAGGTAAAGTAAACAGCCCTCGAACGCACTGGCAGAAAGCTCTGACAATACACAAGACGAGCATAAAACATAAAAGCTGCGTGTTAATGACGGTCTCAAATTTAAAGGCATTTACAGCGAAATAACAACAACATGTTGACCATGATAGCCGAAAGCACCGAGGCACATGAATTATCAAACTTTAACGCCCGCCTGACCTATCTTACAATTTAAAAGACACCCCCCTCCCCCCGACCGAAGCAAAACAAAACAAAACAACACTCTCCAAACCAACGACGCAAAATAAAAAGTACAATGACTGCAAAGCTGCTCGCTACACAGGTCGTATTGTTATCCTTATTACGAACATTGAAACCATCCTTACTTTTATCCGAATCACACCTGTAATCGATATAGTGGTTTTAAAGTCCACATGGCTGATAATATACTGATAAAGGTAAAGATATACGGGTGCCACAACCTTAAACGATTCCTAACGATTTTTTTCCTCATTCTAAAAAGTCACAATATTGACAACATATGTACGCTAAGCAAACATATTTTATCGATTGGCTGCCCTTAGTAAATATTTATATCAAACTTTGTACATACGAGCTGTTCAGGGTTAAATATAAAAAAGACGGTACGGAATTTGACACAGTTCTTATATCTAAATCCCAGGTAAATGTATACAGTTTGACTGATATCAACGAGCTGCTTACACTTACAGAGGACCGATTAAGGTCCTGTTGGACCCATTGATATAGATTTTCAGAAAACCTGTTCTATTTATTCGATTATGCAGAATAATATAAATTTGTACCATATATATGTATATGTTTTTGGAAAGCTAGACTATCCAGGATTACACATATGTGAGTGTGGTGTAAATCCAAATATTAGTTCTGAAAATATTGCCAAATGAATAAATGTCATCAGAATCACCCGACGGCTTATAGACCAGACATGGTCCATTTTTCATGGCTTATGGACAGGACATGGTCCATTTGAAAACATCTCCATGTGATATTTTGTCCATCAGACATTTTACCCTGTATACATATTACGGGTAATTTGAAGATAGTTTTGAACAACAACATATTCAGTGTAAAGGAATCTTTTTACATTTTTTTTTTTACATAAAAAGTGAGGAAGTTGAAGTTTCTGTTTTATTTTATTTCTTGTCGAGAAAGAAAATCGTGCTTGCCAGGATGCGAACTCGTGTTTCTGGCTAGCAGGGCCAGAACTCTAACCGACTGAGCTACAGAGGCCTAATTATTTACTCTTAGTCAAGAATACAGGATATACTCTAAATTTCTGTCATATATATCAGATATACCATGTCAAACATGTTAAATTCGCTACTGTTTCTTCTGCTGATTTCGGATTTATAAGGTTATTAAATCTTTCGTCCTTTTCAGCAAGACCGCGCTCTAGACGTCACTGGGGGCGAAACATGACAAGATACGAAGCAACATGTAATGGGACATATTTGGCAAATTTACATGTAGTCAGTTACAGAAAGCCTCCCATTGTATCCGCTATCTGAGAGCTAAAGGCATACACAACTCCGCTAAACCCACTGGGGTGCACTCATATGAGTGAAATAACCTCAAGTGAGTCATAAATCCAAAAACAAACCATATATACATGTATATATATAGATATGATAGGCTACGACGACCGTGAGAAACAAACGTCTATAAGTAAAATGCGATATAATCAATAGCAATTCTCGCAAATCACTGACCTATAATCGACATTGAGTAGTTCGGTTCTTACAAAAGAATCTATAAAATAGTGAGAATGTATTGGTCCAGAATCCAGAAATAGGACCGGCTCCCCTGTAGAAGAATATTTGTTAATAGAAATGAATAAACGAGAAAATTGCCATTCGGGAAATTAACGATTTTGATACTATCACTATGTACATAAGCTGTTTGGGATCGGTATTAGGCCTATACATGTCTCTAATACGTGTTAAGTTTATTGTTGAAGTTGATCGATTGCCGTTAAGTATTAAACTATAGACCAAGGAAGTGTACTTCGCCGTGTGACAGGCAGCTTGTTTGGGGCATGAAAAATAGAGACCTTCAAAATCATTTAGCTTGAATTGAATTCTAGGATACGTGTGTAACTCAACACCAAAAACTACTCAACCTAGCACAGAACCAAATTGACCACACTGTTGTGGGATGTAATCAAGCATGAAATTGATACCTGGTAATTGACAACTAAGATAGATTGACAGGTGTTGACAGTCGGCCCCGCCTATTTCACCACTGATTATTCAATCAGCGGTAACACCTCCCATTTTAACAAGCGATTTCCCACAAAAACCTGACGAAATCGCTTGAAAAAATATCCCGAAGCGCTAGCGGTAATTACGCAGATCAAAGCGCCGACCTGATTGACAACAAAGGTAAAGCGATAAACTCGACTAGCTTTTAATAAGTGTGAGGAAGATGTTTTATATCACTAATTTGATCCGATAAAAGCGAAAAAAATCTACACAATGCGTAGTGTTGTCGCTTTCGATAAGTCAAGATCAAAAGCCAAGCCAATTTGACAAGCACTCAACAGATAGCGTAACACCAGCTGTATTATTTCAACGTATTACTGGCGGTTATTGTGCTATAGCCTTTTGAACTGTCCCTAGAGTCCTTCATTTGTATCAACCATGCGTTGCTGCTATTGACTTGGATTAGTAAGTAATTAGCTCAGAGTAAATTTTTTGAGAGCGAAAATAAAGTGCCTAGGCTACTGGATTCATCTGTTCAGAACAGAATAACGGACCAGTCATTCGAAAGCTCATAACAATAATATGTTGCAGGTTATAGATCGGGGTAAAAGTTTGGTATTAAGCCGAAAATAAAATTAACATCTTTTAAGATTGATTGATTGGCGTTTTACGCCGTGCGGTATTTAACTTATATGGCGTCGGTGTATTCCAAAAATAATTGAGACTAGCACAACTAAGATGTGAACCGTTTCCATCATGTTGAAAAGCGAATTTCCCTCCAGTGCTAAGTAAAGACAGCATTGTTACTCTTCAAACGAACTGAACTTACCCAGGACCGACATCTATTCTGATGAATAATTACGTTATTGTTATAAAAAGTTCTTCAACAATCTTACAACAAACAAATACAATTGCCCAGTTGTTTTTTCGGTATAGCCACTTTATACTGTTGGAATGCTAATCGTATCAGTGTAGTTATTGCTTCGGAAATGCATCCAAAGATATATTTCGTTTCTCACCTAACACTACATAAACCGAAGATTCATAAGAGCACATGTCACAGATTAAACATCTGGTCTTGTCACAATGATATAATAATTGTATCTAAACAAAATCATGAAAAAATATGTCCATTTCTCAAACATGTCCATGTCCATAGAGTAAGGCGACTGATTGGTTGACATCGTCATGTGAGCGCTGTTGTATATCATCAGAAAAAGTTGAGATGCTACTGTTACGCCCTCTGGCGATGAAACTGGGGAAATTAATGTTCGTTGGCCTCTTATTTGAAATGAATAGAAAAAAATACATTATCATTATTTGTCCCAGTGAAAATTGTGTTCCTCGTCCCATCATCTCCCGCCCTCGAATATATAACATGACGATATCCAGACACCCAAAACTACACATAGTTCGTTCACTGCCATTCAAACCACTACTTATTGCTCCTTTCCTCTCGAATTTTCCGACACAAATTGAAGCCATGATGTAGAGGCTGTATTTTGTCTATACGTTGCAAACAGTAGCGGGTCCACATACCGTTTGATGGATAAGGACGCTTTTTGAAACAGCCACGCGTCTGAATTACCTGTTCGAAAACTGACGCTAGGAGGACATAGCAATTTACCAATCATAAATTAGTTAAAGCAGTTACGTAAAATAAAAAAGCCGTCTCATTCAATGTTCATCGCAACAGCTATTTTAATTCTTTGGACATCAATTCTCTTTTGATGTTGTGATGGCTTCCGCGTGGTATATAATCTTAAAGAGATGTTCGATGTCGTACAGATCAAACACATTGTGATTTACATTCTTGACAGC
>JAVFBX010008448.1:0-18649 GCA_034783855.1 Mopalia kennerleyi | reverse complement strand
ATCACACCCCCCCCCCCCCCCCCCCCCCAAACACCAAACCCACCCACCCACTCTATCAGACGCATCATGGCCAATTACATACTTGTCTTGAAGAAATCAAATATATGCATGCACCGGATTTTTTCTCTCCATAAATGTATTTGAAGTCTAAACAGATGCGCCTTTTATCGGCACATGTCCTTTCTTTGTATATGACACTTTTATACAGACATTTTATTCTGATACTTGTTGAAATCGATGAACTATTGTCCATTACACAATGACTGAAGAAGAAGTAATGTATTTATATACCGTTGAGTAAAAGAACTTCGTGCAGTTCAGTGGTAATATTCGCTGAGTTCCTTAACATACACGTAATTGGTACAATTGAGAGGAACGCTTAATCCCTGTTAATGGATTGGCGATTGACTCGCCTTAAAGGGTACACGAGACGTCGCGAGACCTGCACGTGCCACCCGGTGGGCCATATCAGACGAGTTAAAGCCCGGCATATGAGAGTGTGTGGCTCCTGTGTAGCTTACAGACTCGCTTCGGTATAGAAGTGAGGCGGTAGTAATAGCTCTCATGCAGTTGGCTCACAGTCTGTCGAATTATTAAAGCGTATCCTGCACTTACTGTTCAATGAACTAGTATAAATATATTTCGGGGGATAGGTAGTCCATATATGCCTATTACAAATCTTGCAACTATACACGTATATATATTTCAATCAAAGGTGTTCATTTTTTACGTATAACGTTAGTATAAGTTGCCAGCTTGTTAAACTGTACAACTAAGGTATAGATTAAGGTTAATTCTTCCAATCGCTGATAATAGAAAAATTTGTTCTTAACGATTAGAGATGATATGAGTTTAGATTAAGAGCCGTGCGCCCAGCATGTGCCGTTACCAGCTGATTGTTTACACGCGCTACCACAGCAGCCTCCGAGCTGCTAATTCGAATGGGCATGCGCGCGGCACGAGTCTCCAGGAGGCATCTGTCTATAGTAGTGAGAGCTGCCTCATGAAGGGATTGAAGATGAGTCTAGCGTAGAAGCTGCGTAACCTGCTCATGGATGCAAGCACATACTCTTTCTTCACTAATATAAGGATTATGTATGTAACTTACTTCCCCGTCTCTCGGTTTATTGGGATGGGACTTGTTCTTATGAGTTTTTCACGGGACTTTTAACCGGTAATGATTTTCCACATATCGGACTGTCCCGTTACGTCTGTTTGGAGAGTTGCGGATAACAACTTTGGATTTGGAAACTTGTTAGTGTTTATTCCGAAGAAGAAGCAATGCTTTCATTACGGATTTGTGTGATACTTACTACGTTGCTGGTTGTGGGAGGGTCGGGTCATTTTGAGCTGCAAATCATTACGGTGGAGAATAATCGTGGAGAGGTATCGGACACGAGTTGTTGTAGTGGGACAGCCCGGGACACGGGAGGGGTGTGTACGGGAGATTGTAACACCTATTTCCGTGTGTGTTTAAAAGAGTACCAAACGAGACCGAACCCCAATGGACACTGTACCTTTGGTAACCTCTCGAGTACGGTCTTAGGAGGGAAATCATTTACCTATTCATTGGACAGTAATAGTACCAGATTAGACTTACCTTTTGACTTCGCCTGGACGGTAAGAGATTATCATTTAATCCTCATTCAATCCTGTCTCTTACTTTACATGTCAATTTATTATCCCAATATTAATCAAATTTGTATTTGATTATTCAATCAATTACCTAGCTTGCTATCAAGTATATATACAGGCCTTTTCATTTCACATTCCTCCTAGTTTTAAATTAATTTAAATATTCAAAAGTTAATCTTTTAAAGGATTCAATTATCCATATAATGATCATTTTATTTGCTTGTCAATAGTACTTTGCAAGTCCTCTTTGCTATGAATAGATCGAAGTGCTTATATAATTAATTATCTGCTGTTAGAACCACAATGAAGTTGATTATTTGCATTCGTTGCTTTATATTAATTTGGGTTTATTGGTTTCAACGCACAAACCGTGAATATCAGCTTTATGGAATAGGCCTATAGCCGGTACAGTTCAGATTTCCATCTGTGTTAATAGTCTAATACAACAACCACAAAATGTATTTTATATAGATCACTAGTGCAAACTTCTTCATGACCTGCGCGTGGGCGAAATGGAAACACTGTCCATCGAACAATGTTGCAACTGTTTCGATTTTGGGTTCAAATCTAGGTCAATGTGAGAAATGCAAAAGAAAATAGAATATTAAAAAAAAAAACACACATTTTTTTCCCCATGTCTTGAGTTTCATACCGAGAATACGATTGGCCCAATTCGTTCACGGGTGTCATTAGATTTGGGTGACAAGTCCCGTGTGCATTTAAACCATATTAGAAAAAGTATGGATTTGCACAAAAATCCAACAACACTATTTAGAAAGCTGCATTCCCGACAAATACAGAGTAATAACAATTGATAGAAAGGCTATACGCACAAATATGTCTTCTTCTGTTGTAATAATGGCAATTATAATATTGACTGTAAGTTTGGTCATAGTTATTGTTCAATTGGCCATTGACAACGACAACAATTTAGCAGAATGTTGCAGGGTAAATTGACTCATATACTAAGCACGTGTCGTCCCGACATTTCTGTACATTTGCGTGACATTGGTTATGCATTCCGTCTACCCACCTGGTTCAAGCACTCAATATACCGGTGTACGTATTTTGTAACCAGAAACATTGAGGTATTAATCTTCCTGACGAAGTACCCCCGGGGTCCATCCACCCCCACCTACCCCAGGTGCCGTAAGCGCATTAACTCGAGTATTTTTACACTCAGTGACGGCCCTCGAACATATTGCCAAATTGGACTGTATAGAGGATAACGTGTTACACTAATTGATTTGCGAATTCGATGGGAAAATAGTCAGAATAGACCTACATCTTACCATTTTCAGCCCACCATCGAAACGTACTTTAACGCTGATCAGCTGTTACTGACGTATATAGGCCTATGTGATCAGCTGACGCCTGTATCGTCATGAATGGACAGGTTCACCTATCTTCACATTATTTTTGTGTATGTCACTCAAACGATGTTTGATTTGTAAAATATATTTTTTACGACGGATGGGACCTTTTCCAATTCGCATCGTCATAGACGAAATGCAGTTATGTACCGTCGGAGTACTTAAGTGATTATGTAACCGGGACACGTGTGCGTATGATATAAACTAAACTTTGCGAAAGATTTTTGAGTGTCCTGGAGAGTCGGAAAATAGTCTCTTCATAACATTTTACGACCTTGTTCGACTTGTACCCTACAATTCAGCGGATATGCTTTAATTATATCGATCTATCATCCCTTTTTTGTTTATATCTCTATCTCGTCATTTATTAAAAAAAAGATATATATATACTGGGCCCTATATCTCTTCATTTATTCAAAATATATATATTATATATTATACTCTAAATTCTAAGCAAGAAATATTGCAAAGTTTTAAAAGACTGTAAATATTATATTATTTCAACTGTTTGTTTGTTGTAGTTTTGTTTTTTTTGTTGTTGTTTTTTTTACTATAATCTCAGAGTTTCAGTTAACAAAGATTGTAAAATATACTCTGTTCAACCTGGGTCTAATTATGTACGATAATATCTATACATTTGTGCCTTAATTCTATTCTTTGGTCTAGCTTTAAACAACACAGTAGAATCGTCCTCTCCATAGTCCGTAGATTCAGATACTTAGAATGTATCCTGTTATACCTTCTCTAGGCTTAGTTGTTGGAGAGCCTGGAAGAAACGACATCCATAAAACATATAGCCGAAAGTTTTCCACAGTTCTTGCGCTGTTCAGTTATCTCCGCTTTGCCATAACACACGCAACGTGTAAGAGATATGGTCTGCTTATCCGACTGTCAGACCAGGCGATATATCCAAACCATCTCCACATTTTTAGAATTGACTGTTTTTCTCTCTACGGCTTGCGTATATTATTTACTAGTCCTTGGGAGTTGTTGGAAGGTTGAGTAGCGAGCGCTCGGCCCCCGGGCCGGTCGGCTTTACCAGAGTACGGTCGGGGATGATATCAAACGGCACATGTGGGCCTGGCGCACCAAATTAATGCACCCTTTTAAACGTGTACTGGATTCTAGCTATAACATACTATAAGTACATGGCCCTAAAATTACCGAACGAAGTACACAAGACATCTGTGCATTATAAATTTACTTGATCTATTATGCCAAGGTACAGATGCAGGCTTAGCAACCTTTTATAACAGACCACGTTAAAAAGGGAAGAAAAAAAAACACCCAAAAAAACACCAAAAGATAAAGATTTGTCGATTTCGACTTGCAGTTGCATTTAAATGACTTCGACCGCCTATATCTAGTTGAGTTTTGCATCAAAATGACCCGTCATGGTATATACCTATAGTACTAATTATATATAATCACATAGGCCTAATGATTTAATGGTCATAAAGCTTGTTCTTCTGTAGTGACAGATACATGTTACTCTGTTTTTGATATGTAATCTACAGTCCTTAAAATATCAGAAATTATTTTATCCGTTGTTACGTCAAAGAAAGTTTTAGGTTTCAAGAATAATTCTATCATACACTATCTTCAACATCGCGTTTACTTTCGGAATGAAAGTCTGTTGTACGTGTATATATATATATAGGCCACAGTTGGCTATAGGCTTAGATGCAGAGTTCTGTATCTCAGATCGTCTATCATTCCATGTAGCCTTCACTAGAAGGAAAATATAGGCTATGATAGAATTGTCCAAATTAGTTTTATAGCCAAAGGCAATTTGTTTGAAAGCAGTTAAATTGTTCAGCTGTCAGTATCTAAACGTTTGAATGTCTCAAACAAGTTACATAATAATGGATCTATAATGAGGTTGTTGAAATGCCAACGCTTGACTAAATCAGCTGACCATTGCTGCTCTTGAGTGTAAGGAGGAGATATTCTGTATCAAGCCACGCGCCTGCATGCCGCCATGTTGACTCTAGACATCGCCTGCACGTGTCGTCATGGAAATGTCAACTTTGTTTATATAGTTATAGCTCGGAATCAAGGAACTTTTCTGAATTTATTGCCCAGATATTTGCTATTTTCATCACTATCACTTGAAACTTGTTAACACATACTCTCCGTTTTGTTTGTTCCTGCAAAAATATCAGCTGAAAAGACTATTTCGAAACTAATGTCTATTTCTATAAAATCTATTTATACGTCGGGCTGAAACGTGTATATATTGGTCTAGGCCGCCGCCTATATCTGACATTTCCAGGAAGTAACCTCAATTTATTTCGACAGACTCTTTTTATGTATATATGATCGTCACAAGGTAAGTAAACGATACACACACATACAATGACATAAATATTTCCATTAAGAGTAAAAATATAAAAAAAAGTTTTTCAATATAGAATCTTAAATTTAAAAAAAAAAATACAAAAATATGTCAAATTCTCAGGTTGCATTTACATGTAAGTCGTGTATATTCTTTAAACAGATATTCTTGCGTGATAAAAGTGTATTTATAGGCCCACCGATAATGCCATTACCGGTATGCGATGGAACTCTAAGCATTATAGTCCGTATAGCATACGCTATATAAAGAAGGTACCAGGATCTAGAAGCATTATGAAGAAAGCGTATATATAGCTGCCTCCCATTGATTGCACTTCTGCCTTATAATATTATAACATGTCAATTTTAGTAGTTTTACTAGCTTGATAGAGGTGTGAATTTCAACATAAAATGATTTTTAATTAATCGTATATAAAAAAATGTTTGTTTATATAAGGTGAATTTACTTGTTATTTGTTAAGTTAGTTGACTGTAAATACATAGTTAAAAATAAAAAAATGTGCTTACATTTGCATCGAATCGTTAAATTTGATTTACATTTTCTTTTGTATTGAGACATGCCATTATGCTGTAAGTCTCACCAATATAATGCTACAATATATATATATATATTTTTATTTTTATCTTTTATTTATTTATTTTTTATTTATTTTTTTTGCCTATAACATTTTTTTTCTTTCTCTCTGGTTTGATTAGCGGGACAGTGTCACAGTGTACTAGTGTTAGTTATTGATGTGAAGGATCATCATGAGGTATTGTAAATCAGGACATGAGAATATAGCCCAAGGACCTTCGTTAGCTGGCTAATTATCTGTAACATGTTACAACATTACCTCTCTCTATAGGCCTATAGCTTGCTCTAATTACATGCTAGGCAATGGGCTAGTGTTCGATAACACACTGACCCGAATAGTGTGTAAAAAAAGAAGCCTCACGGTTTAAATTTTTTTTCTCTCAACTATTTATTTGTGGTATATAGGTATACTAAGTCTATTTGCACTACATGCAGCATAGATATGGTTTGATATTTGCAAAAATAAAGCACATCTCATTCAGCCTTTACCAGCTTTAGAATTAGTTCTTCTTCTGACATTTTTAATGTGTGAGAACTTTGTGAAATCCACCATGATGAAGCAAGGGCTAAGGCAGACACCCGTCCACCCGTCCAACTGGACACCCTGAAGCGAACAATTGCCTCATTTGGACACCCTGTTTAAAGAAACTTTAACATGCAGGAGATAGGACAACTGTCAAATTGGACACCCTCTCAAAGTGAAGCAAAATGACCATTTTGGACACCCTACTTTGGACACCCTAATTTCTGGCTAGGCCCCTGTGATTAAGTCAGTACATGTGGATATTGACAATGGTATCAATATGCATCACATCATTTTATATTTAACTCATAAACAATAATTTGTCAAAAACTTGAAAATGTTTGTTATAAAATTAAATAACACATTTACACTGCATGACCTCAAAAAGGAACTGTGCTGCCTGTCTTTGGGTGGAGAATGGGGTGTTAATTTGGAAGTTGCATTGGATTAGGTGGGAGGGTAGGTAGGTGTGGCGGTATGGGAGGGTGGGGTAGGTAGGGGGTGGGGGTATTAAAGGGGATGTTTAACCAGTCCCTCATGCTCCATGACATAAATTGAAGGGGTGGAGTTGTAGAAGCCTGTAGTTATTACCCTTAGGAAATAGGGCTACCTGATATACCCAGTTAGTAGATAGCTAATGAACAGTTAACAGATGACAGACTTAGCACTGGCGTTGTTAACTTTCAGAAAACTAAACGGTAAGAATTGGAAACCTTGCTGGCGTCGCACTGTATCTTCTGGACCAACTAAAACAGAACAAATGGAAGTGGTAATTCAGGGATAGAAATAAAAGCCGATGATTGGTGATTATCGATCAAAAGAAAAAATAAAGGATCAAAATTGAGTGACTTTCTATGTTAAACAACAATAAATGATTAAATTCTTAGCATAATTTTAAAAATAACTGATAAAAAAAGTAACGGATTAAAGTTTCATGTCCTTCAGGCTTTGTTACATTTAAAAGACACATTTTTTCCCAATTGAAGGGCAATGAAGCCAGATAGAATTAACGTGTTACTGGAGGAGATTGTCTGACGAGTGACAGCCAGTAGGGGACTGTCATTGGGTTTCAAAATTGGACCAGGCATATCCTCCTTCCAGGACGGCCCATTATTGACTATCAGACAGATTATTCCATATTGGACCCAGTGGGCCATTTTTTTTACCCAGAATCCATCCCAACACAGCAGGCATTAATTAATGCATGTATGCCCCCTCCCTCTCCCCCCCCCCACATCCTTCTATCTTCTCAAGGCGCCTTACATTACTGTAATTGACTATGTTTTAAATAAACTTTCAAAAGGAAATGAATACATTTTTGTTTTCAAGCTTAGTCTAAATTAACTTTAAAGCGATTAAATATTTTCTTTTAACTTTCACTAATTTGTGGTATCTGAATGAAGATAAGTCATTCAGTCATTTAGACCAATCAATGGCGTTATTTTCAGTTATAGTTGTAGCTTGATTAGCTAATTCATTTATGGTTATCTTTCTGGAATTCTCATGGGAAAATAAAATACTAAAAAACTAAACAACTATCTTTAAACTCGAAAATGTTTTGAAACAATGTATTGTTTGTATTTAACTGCTTTTGACATTTTAAACAAAGGCAATTTTTCTTGATAAATCACAAAACATGGATAGTGTTGTTTTTATGTGTGTAAGGTGCCATAAGGCTTTAGTTAAATCATACATCATATGGTGGAGCAGACCCAACACTCTCCACCATGTGGTAGTTCTGATCAAAGCCACATGTGGGAGAGTGGTCTAATGTGACCTAACAGATGCCCTCAGTTTTGTTTTCTGACAAGGACAGGATTAAACAGGTTGACCTCTAGCACTCTCCATGGCATGGGAATCTTCCAAGACAAAAGCAAGACAGGAGAGTTGACTGTGGAACAGATAACATTTTCTAAACCACAATGCATGTAGATCAGCTTCTTAAATAGTGATATACGAGTTAAATAGGCATATATATTCCCTGGTACACCAAAACCCTTCTGAAAGGCCTGGAAATGCATCAGTATTATTCAGATAGTCACCTATGTTGTACTTCAATTTCGTTTATTTATCACTTATTTCAAAACAGTTTCTTTTATCAAAATTTAACATTTTTCATATACTGTGGACATGCACAAAACTGATTTATGCCTCTGTGTTTTTTCATATTGAATTGCATTTTAAGTAATAATTTTTGAGGTAAATATGTTTGTTTTTGAAGGAAAAATATTCTATTTTGCATATATGCATGTCAAACAAAAATTATTGATTTTGAATGTCATTTTATCTGGTGAACAGATTTTTAATCTTTAAAAGTTTATGACTTAAAATAAACGTATACTTAACTTATAACGTCTAAGACAATGTGTGGCAGAGGCTTAGTCAGAAATCAAAAGTATGGTGTCCAAAATGGTCATTTTGCTTCACTTTTCAAGTAACTGGGTGTCCAATGTTTACAGTTTCCCTATCTCCTGCACGTTAAAGTTTCTTAAAACCGGGTGTCCAAATGAGGCACTTTTTCAATTCAGGCTGTCCAAATAGACAGGTGGATAGGCTAGCCCCTCTGCCTAAGCCCTTGTTTAGTTGATCGTTAGTCGGTGTACTCATCCTACCTCGATGGACCATTCACAGGTATTGGTCTGCCTAACATCTGACAGGTATATGATTGTGAAACATTGTGGTCCAGGCAATCATAGTGGTTGTTTTTATGAGGTTTCCTTCTGGTTTGTCTAATGCATTTAAGCAAGGAACAGGGTGGAGTGGACAATCTGTCCTCAAATAAGTGAAATAACCTGGAGGATGACATTGACCCCAACCAAACAAACAAACATGTTCTCAAAGATTTTGGTTTTAAGCATACCAAAAGGTTTTGTCAGACATTTTTCAAATTTTGTCCTGCAGGACATTTGACACAAGGTTAGATTCTGGACAATCACAATTTTTGCTTTACTGGAAATGGCCGGGAAATGTGTATACAATTCCACCCTTCCTGGCAATGCATGGTCATAGCTGTTATGTTGGTTTTATCACACATTCACACACATTTACTGTGCACATAGAGGACGTGTGGATGTTATTTAACCACTCTATTGAGCCTTCTATCCTCAGTCTGTAATCTTTAAGCTGATGATAACAGTATTTTTTGTGTAGTTTATCCCAGAAATCCAATCATTCGCTTCATTTAAGACCCAGGTTATTTTTTAATGACACCGCTATTCTCAGTTCATCAGAAAATGATTTTTTGATGGTTTTAGGAAAATTAGTGTTTCTTGTGTGGTGATTAAGGGATGATGAGAGCAGGGGTTTGGCAGTCTCTCTGGCCTGGGGACAAATACGCTGTGCAGGCGGCCAGTCCACTGGGCCTTTCATTACTCCAGGGGAATAGAAGACGAGCCAAAAAATAGCAATACGGTGTCCTTCATGATCCAAATGCAGATATTAGCAGACGTAGGCTTTATGTTGCACTGCAGATTTCTTGCTCAAAAGTCATGCGTAGAATTTGAATTTTTTTGCATTTTGAGATTTAATGTTATTTAATTCAAATTTAATGTCAACTATTAATGCAAAATTTGCTTTGACAGTAATAGTGAATTTAAAACAATAAGCAATGAATGAATATACGCATGGTTTGAAATTAGGTGGAACATTTTGATATGTTTATATTGAGAAATCAAGCTAGGAATTTGATCAGTTTGTTACATGGAACAGACTTTCAATTTTGAAGGGTAATTCAGAAATTCTTGATCCCTGAGGACTACCAATTCTATAATGAAAGGTTCCTGGTTGCCCTGGTTTGTAGTTTTAATATGGTTGTAGAAATTGTAACAAAAAATGATCTTGGTAAAAAAAGAAATCACACAATTTTGATCTTTCTTATAACATCCTGTTAGTTATCTATACTATGGTGAAATGTTCTTGGTTGTCCTGTAGTTTACTTGTATGGTCGTAGAAATTGTAGTAAAAAATTATCTTTCTTATGACTGTCATGTGAAAATTATGTGATTTCCGAAATGTCAGTTTCAAAAATATCCACTTATCCCCAAGTATAGAGACACAGGGAGTATGTGTAGAGCCAACGTACAGGTTCCAGTCTGATATCCTTTGAAAGAGAGCCATTGAAGGGCCTTCGGTTAGCGGATAAATCATTAAACAGACTGGTTAGATGATGGATGATTAGGGCATCCACAAAGGCTGAGACCATGACAGTATCAACTCTCTAGTGTTATGTTTGCTTTGGGCTATCTATGTCTTTAAAGGAATTCTGTTTGTCACATAGCCTGTCATTTTTACATTGTTGATATTACCTGCTCTATCATTGATCATCCGTTACACATTATCCGCCAATGACTCGATGGACATGTGTGAAGAGTTGGATCATTGGATATACTATTCCTGAAATAGGTCAATAGTCGGCCTATTTATTTGTCACACCTATGGCACAGTTGGACTGTGATACAAGTTTTTAAGGTCTTGTTTACTTATGGTATCGGCTCTTAATTTATTTACATTTCTACTTTTCCAGGACATGTCCCATTAAAATTATGAGTGTCCTGCAACATTTCCCAAAATTTAACTTTGTGTTAAATGGCCTGCAGGACAAAATTGGAAAATATATCTGACAAATTATTTTTTTACATACCGGTATTGGCCCCTGAATATCAGCGCCAGGGTGGGCGAAAAGAACTTCCTGTCTTTTCCTGGTGCTCACAGGGGCAACACAAAGCTGATCTATTGATGATGTCTTTGTATATTGCATTTTGTGATTGTCCTGTCATTTCATTGGTTGTTTGCAATGAGCCAATGGGATCCGGAGTTGGTGGTTTTCCCGGCTCATTCACTGGGCAGATACATGTACATCATCATAAGAATGAAATAACCTTGAATATATGGCTTAAAACCTCATCCAGCAAACCTGTTAGCCAGGTGTTTGTAAAGATAAGATGAATGCAACAGGAAGTCAATCTGTTCAGTTCAGAAGTCTTGGAGTGTTGTAATTTACCTGTCTTTTCTTTATCTGTTCAGTGTTGCCTGTGATACAGGGGTCAAATGTTCAAAGTATGATGACCTCAGCAAAGTTTGAGGTCATTAAAAACACATTACAGCAATGTTTTCTATATGGATGATCTGAGCCTTTGTATCTGACTTGACACATTTTCAGTTCATCATTATGATAAGCTTGGTTCGAATTTGGCTCATCGGTGACATTTTGAAGTCGTAAAAACGACTGAAAATTTTGACCCCTGTGATATCTAGGATAGTCTCCATAAATAACCTGATATAGGGAGCAAAACAATTTTCAAACATTCAATTTTATTTATTTTATGTAAAGCACCATACTAATAATTTAATTCTCTAATCAAATTAAATTTCCCAAACATATAAAATGCACACACCCTTGTTGAGTTAAAAGCTCAAATATTGAACTCGTACAATAAATATATTGGGTATCTAATGACAAAACTAAAAGTCTAAGGCTTGGATATTTTCTGTTATATTGACCAGCAACCTCTTGGCTACCTGGTGATAAATTTAATTGTATCGTTTGATCTATAAGGAATTGATCCCTCGTTTAACAGGTATGTTAATAATTAATCATATTGGTTAGCCACTTCAACGATTGATTACTCCGTGTCAGTCGGCCTCAAGTGTGAGTAATCTTTCCTTTACTCGTCTGGGGCTTTTGTCCTGGTTCACACTTTACTATACAATACTTTCAGAAACATTTGACATTATCTGTTTATCCTACATCCCCAATGACACCCCCATTTTCACCCAAACTAGACTCATTGTTACAGTGTGCTACACCATATTCTTATTAAAAGTGAAAGTAAACAAAAATGAACAAAGGAAATGAGGAACCTGAGTGAGTAGATAGGCTGTAAAGACAGAAGGTATGACAAATGTTGTTCATTCGGACTGGGATGGAAAATTGTACTTCCATAGTTTTATTGAAATACCATGCCTTGGTGAGAAATTTTGAAAATATCATATGTGCCATATGTACAATTTGGAGAGAATTTTATGATTTTACCTGTTTTGTTCGTGAGAAATTAAGCATTTTATCCAGTAGTACAATCATGATTTGAGTGAAATACAATGTCATAGAGATTAATTTTGAAAATATTGTATTGGTCTGCCCTTTTGTGGGAATTAGAAATAAATTTGTGAAAATACATGTTGTGTTCATGAGAAATTTGACATATTATCCAGGAGAGGTAATATATAATTTTCAGTTTTTCGTTTTTTGTTATCATTTTTTGCAAGTTATAAACCAAACCGCATAACATTAATAAATGTAGGACACACATTTCACCTTGGTATTTGAGTTATGTGAAAGTATGAAAGCTTTGATCGCAGACTGAGCTGTCATAACTCCTAGTCCGCTCATTATACTCTTTTGTGATTACAAATTGGACCCAATACAAACTGTTACCGTATTAATAATTCAGAACGATGACACATGCAGTGAGGAGTCGGCAATGTTTGTTGATCCTGCTGATATATTTTATTCAAAATTTTTTTCTATTACATTAAAGTTCAAAAGTTTAATTTATGGTTCATTATGTAAAAAGTTTTTTAACTTTTTTTTTCGTTACGAGATCATTTTTAAAAAAAGTGTTTTTAATGACTAACATTCAAAACATTGAATTTCTTTAAAGTTTTTATTGACCTGTCTTTGAAATTGAAAAAAAAAAATATTGGATGTATGATCGACCATGTAATGTGTTTTAAATGAAGATCATTGAGTGAACAGGAGGGAAACTGTTATTGCATGATAATAAATAAAATAGACCAGCTCTAAACCCCAGGAAAGAGATAAACATAATTTTTTGGCATCGTCACATTTGGGGAGTTGGGAAAGTCAATTTAAATTGTTTGGCAACAGTTTTGTTTAAGAATACATTCAGCTGAATAAAAGTTGTATTGAACAAACAGCAAACATTTTGGTAAATTTGTTTTATTGCTGGGAAAGTTTGTATTCACTACTATTATAAGCTATTCAGCAGATCATCTAAGTAAACTCCCTACAGTGTATATTGCAATACCTACACTTAAAACATGTTAGAAAAACGATATACATGTACACACTACAGCATTGAGCTAGACAAGTAGTTCAAACTATACATACTACATTATTAGTTATGAAAAGAGTTTATTAATGGGATCATTCAGGATTTATGTTTCTATTTTTTGTTATTATTTTGTGGTATACTTGTAATTTATATTGACACGTTTAGAAGCACACCTAAAACCACAATAGTGAGATGAGTAATTAGCTACCAAGGTTACCAGGTGGGTTTTCTCGTTAGCCAGCTCAGGTGTTTAATATGTTATACTTAACCCAAGAATTGCTGAGGTATTGCCAAGTAAACCAAACATGTAGCGAGTCTTTGATCTGAGGCCAAGCTATACGGAGAGAATTTTAAGTACATAATTCTACAATCAAACTATCAATGGTGTATAAGGTAGAAAAAAAAACCCCTCAAATATGAGCTGTTTTACAGTTACAGTGAGTGATTGTTTGCTTAACAGGGATGGACATTTATACACATTTACAGGACATATCCAGTAAATATTCAGATTGTCCTGCAAAGTTTCTCAGAATTTAACATTGTGTTAAATAGCCTCATGCAGGAGAAAATCGAACAAATATTTTAAACATTTCCACCCCTGCTTATGCTTAATAAAGGTAATTTAACACCATTCTTAAGGTAATTTTACTCATATGACGGTGTGTCAAGCGATGAGTGATGGAACCCACCCTTTAGGTTGCTAAACAATAGCAAGACCCGACAATAACACAACAGACGCCGCAATGATTGGTTGCTCATGTCATAGTTTATAAGTTAGCGACTTAGTCTGTCCACCTGTGATTTGAGACAGGCAGATTTCTAAAAATAGTCAAAATGTCAGGTAGAAATTCCTCATATAACCTTAAGTATGGCGTTAAACCCCAAATCAATAACACAAAAATAAGAATTTTTTGGCACGCTGCAGTATATTCCAAACACTGTATTTACTTTGCACTGGAGGAACGTTGATTCACCAGGCCTTGAAATAGTAGGTGATTGAACACACAGATCACATATCAATCGACTAAATCACAGCGTTATACACTAATCAATCAGTTAATCGATCAGCATAGGGCATTCAGATCGTACATACATGCTAAAAATTAGCCCACTGCCCTGATTAATGATTAATTGTGGTTTTCCTGTGACTGATTCTGATTATTGACTACCCTCCTCATTGAAACCGAAGCGATTACTGAAATAAGGGAAGATTAATGACTGCATGTTTTCCCACGGCCTTTTTCGGATGTCCTCTTGGAATATTGCATACTTAACGAACTGGTACACTTAACCTACTATTGTCCTGAACTAGGTATTATTTATTTTTACCGTTACCTGATTATTCTATCGTCCACTGCTTTTAGGGTTTGCTCAATGGAAGTGGTAGCAAACTGAGAATATATTTGGCAGCCATTTCTAAATTTAGTTATGGCAAGAGCCAAGTCTTGACCAGTGTGTTGGATGGGAAGTGGGGTATTGGGTCAATTGCTTTGTGTCAATACAGCGAGGTTACCCTTTGGGAACATGAATGAATCCTGTCCTAAGAACAGGTCAATGTACAAAAACACAGAATATCATTGACATACCTTAACTACAGTGCCTTAAAACTAGGATGAGAAATCTTCTTGTCACAAACCCCTATTTTGCTTATCAGTTTTCCTATTTTTCCGAAGTTAAGATTCAGAATTTCTACCTGTGATTTTAACCATTTTTTTTATAGAAAATCTGCCTGTTGAAAATGACCGGTGGAAGGCCAGGTCTGTAGCTAGGACTATTATAATTATAGTAAATTAAGAGCAATGAATTATGAGCGGCCTAATGTGTTTTCAAAGTGTTATAAATATATATGACATAAGCTTTTAGTTTGATAATTTCTAGACTGTGTGATGATTCATTGATGATTCGTCCCAGACTCCCAGTGTGATTATTGCTAGAATTATTATGTATCACAATATGATATGTCATGTCAATTGATTTTCTTATAGATTTATATCACGGTGATGTTTCTATTTTACCACCATTTTACCTAAAAATTCTTTTTATGTAAAATGTGTAATTCAGGTTTAGAAATAAGGAGATTTCGGATCATAATTGTGTGAAATTTCTCAGTCCAAGAATAATTGATCAAATATCCTTCAAAATATGTTTCCGTATTTCAAACCCTGTGAATACTAAATAGAGAAGACAAATGTGGACAAAGTTTTGAGTGCAAAAAGGGTTCTCATTTGTTTATCACATGATGTCTGCATCTATTAACTTAGAGGCGGAAGTGCATTTCAGGTTCAATGGCCCTTTATGCTTAAATTCTGGTGGTCATTTATCAGCTTTGTATATCATATATCCATGCCAGAAATATAATGGCAGTAAAAGTATCCCTGGTCTGTTCAAGTGTTAATTGTTTTTTGGACAATTTTTCTATCATTATGGATTTCCGTTTTGTACATTGTAATGGTAATTGATCGTTGGCAGAAAACTGGGTGCCCATTACTGCTGTTAACTGGGGCTCCATGCATGCCACCTGGTAGAACTACTAACAATCAGAATTCAGGTAAAACACCCAATTAAAGGTGTTTTTTTTCTTGTTTTGTTTTTGGTTTAAACGTATCTTTATTTGGTTACGAAACAAAAGTAAGCAGGGTGCTTATAGCATTGCTCCGGTCTTTTTTACTTGTTTTTTTCCCCTAATAGTATATGATTATCCCACATGGCCATTTTTTTATTCCCAAAATTTCAGATC
The DNA here is from genome assembly GCA_034783855.1 of Mopalia kennerleyi. Lineage (NCBI taxonomy): Eukaryota > Metazoa > Mollusca > Polyplacophora > Chitonida > Mopaliidae > Mopalia > Mopalia kennerleyi. Next base: position 2,376 of record JAVFBX010008448.1, on the reverse strand, counting down.
CTACTTTATCACTAAACTTCTAAGTCATGATTCACACTTTTTTTCAAGTTTCAGTCTTTACTGACGTAGTTTTTATTAGCATCTGTCACTCTCTCTCCATTCTGATTTTGAGAAGGACCTGTGCTGTTGGGGAGAACGGACCAAATGGGGTCTCCCCATGGTTAGGCAAACTAGTTTCAGAAGGACTGATTTATAGCTTTCCCAAATTGTTAGCAGTGCTCATCTAAATTTGCATTTTGCCACTGATGTTGACAAATTTTGTCAATACAATTATCAATGAAGTTTGTATTATGAAGCAATTGTGCTTAATTTTTCATAAATGCACACATTATTTTATGTATTGAAGGAATCAGCATGGGAGAGGCGATTACAAATGTTGGGTTATTTCATAAAATTTTAGAGGTCCGGGCAGGATATCAGTCTACAAACTAAACTTCCTGGTTATGCCACAATTCTCATGAGCAAAGATAAAATCCAGTTTTATATTGGCTTGATAATTAGGTGATCTACGGTAACAGTCTTACCTGGACAGGTGTGTCTGGAGTGGTCCGCTAACTCCACTCCCCAGATCACCCCAGTTCTAGCACCCCTTTGTCCCGCATTATTTACAGTAGCTAGTGAGAACATTTCGCTGCAGGTCGATTGACTTTCAAACAAAAAACAGCAAACATTTCCCGGAAATTGAATGAGCAAATAGTAGTAATCACCTTTAGCTTTCTACATTAGATTACTTTCTATAGCCCTGATTAAAAGCTCTTCACAAATTATTGACTAAAAACGTTTCGACTGAAAAGAGTTTGCTTTATGGTCATTCTTGCATGACTGCCTTTTCCATGCTGATTGGGTAGATCATTCGCAACAAAGGCAACAATTAATACATATATACATGTACGAAGTTTAAAATGACCCGATATGTACTACAACACATGTAGATGTAGACAAGATTTGTACCTGTTCATGTCATACTCATTTAAATAATTTTAAAAATTAGGTCGACAAATTTAAGTTTTGTGGAAATTCAATTTCTCCAAAAGTTAAAAGTTGGGTAAATTCAGACAGGAAACTTAATTAAAATTTCTTAATTATTAATTTATTAGCCTCATCATATCACACTTTTAAGTTCTTTAAAATATTCTTTCATTATTTTGTGAGCAGGGGCTTTCAATGCCATGCAGCTAGATGATAGCCATTTTTTTATTTCGTGTTACTTGTATATCGGTTTATTGAGATCATGTGAATGAACTTAGTATCGGAGCAGTAAGAATAAATGTTCGTATCTTCACAGTGAGGTAATGAATCATCAGCTCAAACTGCCGACTTACAGGCTCCTGTAAACATCAGGTAATCTACACTGCATTTTGATTGGCCGAGTCCTGTCATGTGATCTATCATCAGGGTTATTGCACTTATTCTAGCCAGTGGGAGAGATTCTCAGAATGTTTGCAGATTTTTTTAACCTTACCGATTCTAGTATGTCAGGCAGTTGTTATAACAGAACACCGACCTAGTTTCACCTATGTAGTAATACGGTTTCCCTTTGTTCTTATTATAACTTACAATCCATTTGCAGATTAAATAGTGAGCTACTTTATTAAAACTAGAATTTAACTGCTGCTCAGAATGGTAAATAACATCTTTTACATGGTTATGATATCACTGATGACCAGTGAAATATAATGCTTTTGTTTAATTGATGTTCTATACTCATTAATTAAGATTACAAACATGCTGGTTGGATTCACAGGAGATTTTCTTAAATCTGGAGTTGTTTTGATTCTGGAAAACAACATTGGTGCCCAAATTATTAAAAGCCCAAATCAATTGCTTTTTTCAGGAATAAATTACTATTCACATTTAGTAATTATTAAACCAAAAATGGGGATACAGAATCTTGAATTTATTATGCTCTGATGAATTTTGGATTGGAACTTGGACAAAATTTGTAGATACACCTCTGATTGACAACTCCTGTCTTCGTTGCCAGTGATGTTGAGGGTGGTTTCCTTCACGCTTTGAATAGACTCACTGTCATATGAGAGTAATGATTGGTGTTTTACGCAGTGCTTAAGGGTATTTCACTTATATGACGGCGGTGTATTCCAACAATTATTGACACTAGCACCGCCAAGATGTGAAACATTTCCATAATGTTGGAAAGTTAATTTTCCTCTAGTGCAAAGTAAAGCCAGTATTGCTACTCTTTAAACAAACAGCACTTAGCCAGAGAGGCATTGTCATATGGGTGAAATAACTATCAGACAAACAGACTTTGCTGTCAGACAGTATAATTGTTTTATATAGAATTTTATTCATAATGAGATACAATTTAAGCTAAGTAGCTTATCTTTTGTCTCTCTTTTAGCCATTCAGTACAAA